>NDXB01020961.1:48139-73677 GCA_002631895.1 Agapornis roseicollis
TTTTTTTTTTTTTTTTTTGCTGTTGTCAGTGTGGTTTATTACAGACCATTCTAAGTCTTAGAGGACATTTTGTTCTTGAGTTGTTTGCCCTGGCTCATCTACATGATCCCACTGAAATCATCTACATCTGTGAGTGAGGATTGTAGGGCTAGCTCCTTCAAGATTTATGTCTAATGAGTTGGATAGGAACTCCTAATTCATATAGTTTATCCCTGCCTTGTTGCAGGACTTCCTTCTGCATTAAATACATATGGTTTTCATCTTGTCTACTACTGAACACATATAGTGATGCTGTCTCAGTCACATCTTTTGGCAAATATTTTACCTTAGGAATAGAAATGATTTCCAAATGTCTAACCTAAATATTTCCCTCTAAACCTCAGATAATTAATCTTTATATGCACTTTTTAACTGTCTAATATAATTTCTCTCCTGTTCATTTCAAACATTACCCTTTACCTATTTACTGATAGTTTTCTTGGTATGAAGATACATGCATGCATATAATCTTTCCTTAGTTTCAATGTGCATGTCTTACAATGCTTCAATGTATTGGAGCAAATTACAGTTAAATTCCATGTACAGTTCCTTTGTTAAATCGGTGAGTAGCACCCTTAAATGTCAAAGCATATTAGGTCCACAATTCAGTGGAAAATTTACTACAGAAGTTACTGGCAGCCTTGTTCCCTTAAATCCTATATACATAAAGAAAGTTGGAATAAAGTAATCAGATGGTAAATCAGGGCATAAAAATACTAATCTGGTTTTCATCATGCCAGAGCACAAAGTAAATCTAAGTATAGTACAACCCAGTCTGGGAGGAGAGACATCAAAGTCCTGAGAGCTTCCCCAGTATAGTCCACATATCCCAGTTTGCCATAGCTGGGAATTCAAAGTGAGGTGAGAACAAATGAAAAGGGGTGTAAGGCGGAAATGTGTTTGCTGGTTCCAGTTTAACCCTCCTACCAATTTTGTTTGTGTTTAGCCAACTGAGTATGTCCCTTCTGCCTGGTGCCATAACCAACACCAGGAGAGCCTAAAGATCATGGGCTAATGAATTCTGCAATATCAATCCTTGGAAACTTCAAAGAAAGCAGAAAGAACTTACGTCCTTTGCATGCTTGCAGGTTAGGGCTGGCTGTCTGCATGACAATATTGAAAGGAAGCAAATGTTTTACAGCATACCGAGCCTTTTTCTGCAGTGGGGGCAAAACATGGCAACTGGCACTACACTGAAAGACAGTAAGAGTAGTTGAGCTTACTTTCTCCTAATGTTGGCACAACAGAGTTGCCTGGCTCTTTTTTTTCCTCACAGGTGAGTTTATCCACTTACCTATTTCCTACTGCACCTCTGTCAGTAATGCAGCACTATATTACCTGTAGGCTATCAGTAAGATGCAGGATGATGCTCTTGTTTCTAGTAAAGTTTCATCTACAAAAGACTAGGAAACCCTATTAAAGCCATCACTTACGTTCAGAGTGAATGACAGAAGACTTGTTCAAGAGTTACATTACACAGAAAGGACTTTTCCTGGAAAGTGTTTCTTGAAAAATCTGAAGAACTTCCCCCAAAATGCTGTTGTTGATAAATATTGTGATAAAGAGTGACTGTGTTAAACTTGCTTTGGTATTAGAGCTCATTTCCAATGTTTTATGTATAAAAATTTTAAAACATCTATCTAGACGGTGTTTTAGAATATTTACATTATTTAAATTTAGTATTAAAAGAAAGCCTTCTAGGAGTCTAAGCAAACAAAAAACAACCTAGTAAAGTCTCAGCTAGAGAAGCAGCCTGCCCAGAGCCATCAGAATTAGACATTCCTTTATTATTAAATGTAGCACCTCTTGAACTTCTTGGCTAAAAACAGAGACAAGGCATTTTTCACGACAGTCTCGATCCAAAGTACACATCACTTTGTTTCAGACATGAATGGAGATGATAGTAACCTTAAACCTCTCAACATTTTCCTTCTTTTTCCATACCTGAAAAGAACATCTGAAAAGAAGAATAGTCTACCCAGGTCTGTGGAAATGTGTATCATAAAGACAGCAGAAGATGGAAACTGTAGGGCAACCACTTGTTTGTTTTTTGTAGACAGAATACTGTCGTTAGCACAGGCACCACCATGTGTGAATGCATCTCCAGGTGCCTTGGGATCGGGTTTGAGGTCTGATTTATCTAAACTAAGAATGACCTGGGTTTGCAGTTTGCATATGTTGCAGTATCTGTTAATCTGTATCAAGAAAAAGAATCTTAAATTGAGCTTTCTTCTTCTGAGAATAAAGAACTATTGTTTTTATTCTTTGTCCTGGAGAAAGAAGCTGCTATGTGTTTTCTTTTTTCATGCTGCCATATCTTTCAGTCAGAGCTACTTAGAAAATAAAAAGTATTTTCTTTGAAAACTTTTACAGAAATTAAGAACATTTTTTGTTTTAATGAAAAACTTTAGTGGCTCCTAAAACAAACAAAAAAAAAAAAAAAAAAAAAAAAAAAAAAAAAATTTAATAAAAATAAAAAAGAAAAANTTGAAAACTTTTACAGAAATTAAGAACATTTTTTGTTTTAATGAAAAACTTTAGTGGCTCCTAAAACAAACAAAAAAAAAAAAAGGCAAAAGAAAAAAAAGTAGATTTGTTTCATCTAGAATAGAAGCAAAACACCACAAAAGAAATACATTTTTCATTCAAATTTTGTGGATTTGAGAAAAGGCAATTTGCTGTGATTGTATGGAGGTCAAACACCTTCCTTGTCAGACTTAGGACCAATTGTCAGGGTGACATGGAACTAGACAAAGTTTGGTCCGTGTTACCACTTCTGAGATAAGCTCTTGCCAACTAAAATATGCCTTGCAGTAGGTTAGGAAAGCACTGAATATTTGAAGATATGTAGCTCTGATATTTATCTTTCCCAAAAGCTAAACAAATAATAGCATATCAGTGAAGCTGATTGTTATTAAATCTGATAGCCTACCAATTTTCGTTGTTTCTTATTGTTTGAAAGCATGGTGCCAAACATGAAAAGAAATACAGACAACCTTTAGAAGAAACATATTGACTATTAACAGTGGTCAGGGTTCAAATGATAGCACTTTGAATTTGTACCAAATAGACATGCAGGAATATAAACTTCTGTATAAAATACAGACTTGAATTTTCATAAGAAAGGAATTTCTGGCAATGAGGTTTCTTGAACATATGTCTGGTGGTGCCCTGATTACTATAAGAGAGACCTTCTAGTACTGGGGCGTTCAGAAGTGTGAATCAGATGTTTGGAGATTTGGTTATATGAAAGTAAATTGGCTATAAAACATTGCACAATTTTACTTTGAGTTGCAATGGAGTATTGGACAAGTAGCTTGATGTATTAGCCCTCTATTTATGTGCAGAAGAATGAAGTACAGAACTGTGATTCCCTTCAAGATTTTTTTTCTCTAGAGAGAAGATGTTGGCAATTTTCTGTGTAAACTTTAAAATTATTACCTAATGCATTTGGGAAAGGACTTGCACATATGGTAGGCACCAATTACAGTATGCACAGTAAAACTTCTAACAGGTGGTAGTTGAAAGCAAAAAGTATTCATATTCTTAGAGAGAGAGAGAGACAAGCTAGAGCCCAAATGATCTCAGAGCCCAAATAAATATTTAAGTTTGCCAAATCTGTCTATAAATTCCAATGAGCTCATATATTTTCATCACACAGTATGTATTGAAAAAAGTGAAGGCAAAGAGATGAGGCTCAGTCACTGCTGAAAAAGCATGCAGGCAGAAGGGCTGGTAGGTTGTTTAATTAAGCTCTGTGGGGTAGTGGACATGGTGAGGGGTCTTACAGGAAGTCTCTGAACCTGAAAACGCTACAAGCTTTACTATGCAAAAGAGAAAGGGAGAAGCTGGGCAAGGGACTCCAGCGTGCTTTGCATGTTGCTGTGGGATTTCTGAGAGACAGCCACTGCACGTGCAAGTGATACAGCTGGTGCAAGGCTGCACGGCTGAGTGACCCATGAGGGCAGGATCTGCATGTTGGAGGATAGCAGTTTACATCTGCTAATCCACTCTGGGACTTGCACTAGCAGCTGTGAGTGCAGCTGCACAGATGGGCTGGACACATCGGATTTCATCCATCAGCTTCCCAGTGTTTTTCACACAGAAAGAAATCACTTGCATTGAGATTTTCTTCTTTTCCACTTGCTGTCATTCCAGAAGAAAGAGCTTCTGATCTTCAGCTGGGCAAACAAGCAGAAGTACAGGGCTAATGGAGAATAAAATCACAAGTCTGAGGTAGAAAGGTTAACTTTTTGTCTGGTTGCTGCTAAAAGAAGGTCCTACTGGTGACCTTTCTGATGTGCATATGAACCATTGTGGATTTGTTTGTGTCAAATAATAATGAGTATTGTATGCAGTTTTGATGTCCTCAACATAAAAAGGACATGGAGCTGTTGGAGTAAGTCCAGAGAAGGGCCACGAGGATGATCAGGGGACTGGAGCACCTTCTGTATGAAGACAGGCTGAGAAAGTTGGGGCTGTTTAGCCTGGAGAAAGAGAAGGCTGCGTGGAGACCTCATAGCAGCCTTCCAGTATCTGAAGGGGGCCTGTAGAGATGATGGGAAGGAACTGTTCATTAGGGACTGTAGTGACAGGACAAGGGGTAACGGGTTCAAGCTTAAACAGGGGAGGTTTAGATTGGATATAAGGAAGAAATTCTTTCCTGTTAGGGTGGTGAGATACTGGAATGGATTGCTCAAGGAAGTTGTGAAAGCTTCATCCCTGGCAGTGTTCAAGGCCAGGTTGGATGAAGCCTTGGGTGGCATGGTTTAGTGTGAGGTGTCCCTGCTTATGGCAGGGGGGTTAGAACTGGATGATCTTAAGGTCCTTTCCAACCCTAACTATTCTATGATCTGAAGATGCTAATATGAGTCCACAGTTGACATATATTAATGGAAATTAATATGCCCAAACAGGCAAGAAAATTGCCACTTTCTATTACTGCAAAATACAACAGTGTTATTATGCAACTGTGTTCAAATTGTGTGTCGCAGCATTTGCAGTCTCATCACATCATTGCAGTCATGTAAGAAAGATGAGTGTGGAAGAGCAGTGTGGTCAAAAAAGTGTATTTCACCTGCTTGCTCTGGATTTGTGCTCAAACTGGTCACTTCAGCTGTACAAGCGGTGTCAGCCTGCTGACAGGGATAGTCACACCGTGGCTGTTGTGGCATTATGGACAGCAGCTCTCACCCTGCTGGCAGTCAGAGAACTCTTAGAAGGGCAGTGAGTGACCGGGATGTGTATGTTTTGTTTAACCACTGAGAAACATGCAAATTATTACCTATCTGATATGTCATTATAACAAACAACCAAACAAAACCAAATAGCAAATTCCTGAGGGCTGCTGATGGTATTTAATATTCAGAGCAGTGCTCTGCTGCGTTTCTCTTGTACTCTTGTGCATGGAAGGGAGCTTCCTTGCTACTTGCTGGCTGTAAAACTGGGCCAGGAAAGATTAAGGATTGTGATGGCACAAGAAGAATGGAAGCACAGTTCTCTGTTGCTTGAATGCCTTAAAATGATCATTAGCACACTGCCTAGGCTGCCAGGTTAAAAACATGTCTTTATGGATTCCCCAGTTAGCCTGTATCTTCTGTCTAGCAATCTGTCTGCTGGCAGTTCTCAAGGAAGGAGCACTCCTACTTCCCACATTTTTGTCATAGTTTCTTTGCAACAATGAGGGCTGTAAATTTAAATGCTTCTGAAAACTTCCACGTTGCACACAGATATCCACACAGAATTAGTGTATCACTAATAAGAATATATGTATATTCTGCTCATTTTGTATTGAGAACACAAATTCTCTCTACCTGCTGCCTTTAATAACTATTTCAAGAGTACTTTCAGAGAAGGGGGAATTTATTGCCATTTGCATTGGTAATGATCTCTCTCATACAACAAGGCATGCATAAACAAGATATAACAATACTGAGACAGATATTTTATTTTATCACTGTAAATTTGCATTCTGAGCTTCAGGGAAGGTATCTGATTATTCTGAGAATACATTTTTTGTCTCTGAAAAACAGGAAATCAGGAAATAAAAATTAAAAATATTTCAGCTTTCTCATGGAAAGTCATCCTTGGCTAAATGGTCATCCCCATTGAATTATACGTCTCCTTTTTCCACACACTGAGTAATGAAGAACTAGACTGTCAAAGGTTAGGTTGATATTTTTTTCTCAGTCCCCATATTTGCCAGGAATAATGTATCTTAACTTTATCTTCTTTCAAATTCTGAACTTTAAGAACACCTTACAAAAGGGTGCAATTCCAGAAGACAGTATCAGTCATTCCGTCTTAGGTGTGGCGTCTGTGGAAGAGGCAACTAAAATGTTAATTTTCAGTTTACCTTTCAGCTTTAATGATATTACTGATTTAAGTACCTATTGGGAGGTATTCTACTGCTTGAGTTGGTCCTTTTTGTCTACCTGTAGAAAACTGAAATAAACATTTTATATGCATGTACTTAAGTTTTACTTTTGAAACAGTGAGTCATGAGAAAAAGACAATATAACATCACTCTCACAGAATGTAAATGCAGTAAAGTGTTGACAGATGTTACCAATGACTTTGGAAGAAACCAGTAATTCCTTTCTGTGGGGACAAAAAAAAAAAAAAAAAAAAAGAAATCACAGAATTTTTTGTAAAATTTACCAGTCAGGTCATAAATCTGAGGGTAGGTATCGGCAGCATGGAAAGGTAAAATTACGAGTTGTCAGCCTTTTTTTCTTTGACAGCGTGTTGAATATATAAAATAGAAATGAATGTCCATTTTAGTTTTTATAGAGCACACAGATTTTTTTTTCCCATTTTTAAACTAAGAAACATTGAAATTCTGCTTGTTTTTCAAATAATGAGGAGACATTCTTTTGCAGAAATGGGAAACAAGTAATTAACATATTTTAGTATGCATAAAATTAACTTAAGAATATGACATTTTTACACTTGCATGGGTAGGAATTTATTAGTTTTAAGAAAAACATCCATCAAGGGTCTATGTGAAGTTCCAAGATATTTGTTCTTTCCTTTCTTGACTTAGCTAGTGATACTTTGAATGATCTATGGCATCCGAGAACTCATTTGTAACACAGAATATGAGAGGAAGCCTTGGCACGCTAGGGGAACCTTCCCTGTCCTCTATTCTTGCTAAATGAAAGTTTTCTCTAAAGCAATGAGAAATTTAATGCATGTGACCAAAAAGCTAAAGTAATAGACATGCATAGCCACTTCTTTATTGATCTTTTCGTCCTATTTCAGCACATTATGAAATTAATATTCATTAAATGCGCTTCTGTTATGTATAATGTTCATACATCTTCCTGCTATGGAAAAAAACCTTGGAAAATGACCTGATGCAGCATTTTCTCCAGGTGTTGGCCTCCTTTGGATTGACAAGCTGAGAGACACAGACTGCTTATAGAATCATAGAATAGTTAAGGTTGGAAAGGAACTTAAGATCATCCAGTTCCAACCCCCCTGCCATAAGCAGGGACACCTCACACTAAGCTGTGCCACCCAAGGCTTCATCCAGCCTGGCCTTAAACACTGCCAGGGATGGAGCACTCACAACCTCCCTGGGCAACCCATTCCAGTGCCTCGCCACCCTAACAGGAAGGAATTTCTTCCTTAGATCCAGTCTAAACCTCTCCTGTTTAAGTTTGAACCCGTTACCACTTGTCCTGTCACTACAGTCCCTAATGAAGAGCCCCTCCCCAGCATGCCTATAGTCCCCCTTCAGATATTGGAAGGCTGCTATGAGGTCTCCATGCAGCCTTCTCCGGGCTGAACAGCCCCAACTTCCCCAGCCTGTCTTCATATGGGAGATGCTCCAGTCCCCTGATCATCCTCGTGGCTCTTCTCTGGACTTACTCCAACAGTTCCATGTCTTTTTTATGTTGAGGACACAAGAACTGCACACAGTACTCCAGGGGAGGTCTCACGAGAGCAGAGTAGAGGGGCAGGATCACCTTCCTCGGCCTGCTGGTCATGCTCCTTTTGATGCAGCCCAGGATACGCTTGGCTTTCTGGGCTGCAAGCACACACTACAGTCAGCTCATGTTCATTTTCTCATCAACCACCACCCCCAAGTCCTTCTCCTCAGGGCTGCTCTGAATCTCCTCTTTGCCCAACCTGAACCTATGCCTGGGATTGCTCCAACTCAGATGTAGGACCTTGCACTTGTCATGGTTAAACTTCATGAGGTTGGCATCAGCCCACCTCACAAGCGTGTCAGGGTCCCTCTGGATGGCATTCCATCCCTCTGGATGGCATTCCTTCCCTCCAGCGTATCCACCGAACCACCCAGCTTGGTGTCGTCAGCAAACTTGCTGAGGGTGCACTCAATCCCACTGTCCATGTCAGCGACAAAGATGTTGAACAAGACTGGTCCCAACACTGATCCCTGAGGGACACCACTCGTCACTGGCCTCCAGCCGGACACTGAGCCATTGACCACAACTCTTTGTGTGCTNGACTGGTCCCCGATCCCTGAGGGACACCACTCGTCACTGGCCTCCAGCCGGACACTGAGCCATTGACCACAACTCTTTGTGTGCTGCCATCCAGCTATTTCTTTATGCACCGAGTGCTTCACCTATCAAATTGATGTCTCTCCAATTTAGAGACAAGGATGTTCATTAGGGACTGTAGTGACAGGACAAGGGGTAACAGGTTCAAACTTAAGCAGGGGAGGTTTAGATTTGATATAAGGAAGAAATTCTTTCCTGTTAGGGTGGTGAGGCACTGGAATGGGTTGCCCAAGGAAGTTGTGAGTGCTCCATCCCTAGCAGTGTTCAAGGCCAGGTTGGAGGAAGTCTTAGGTGGCATGGTTTAGTGTGAGGTGTCCCTGCTTATGGCAGAGGTGTTGGAACTAGATGAAATTAAGTTCCTTTCCAACCCTAACTATTCTATGATTCAGGGAGGGTCACACATTAAATAATTTCAGTTAGACAGAAGGCCTGTAGTGAATATATGACTCCTTCTTTAGGAAAGATACAGATCCCAAGTGACACAGTTCCTTGATACCACAAAATTCCCAGACTGATGTTTCGTTAGGACCAACAATGGGATCTAGACCCTGAGAATGCTGCTTCAAATCCCTGCTCTGTTTTAATCAATGTAATTTAACCACAACTTCATATATCCACCATTCATAGATGTTCTCAGCAAAGTTTGTATGTTCAGGTTTTGCATGTTGCAGTAGTACATTTAAATCTAGGAGTATGAAGCTTTGAACTTTACAAATACAATTACCACAGGGTGAAAGTAGCCAGAGTAGCAGTATATTTACAATAATACAATGGTCTTAGAAAGTTTGTAATAAGAACAGGTGATTTGGATTAAGAGGATTCCATTCAGTTTCCTCTGGCATATACTCGTTCAATGTTTTCTACTTACAGATAAAGTAGTGAGGTTGCTGTCTGAAGTAGCATGTTGTTTTGATCTGTAACTCGTGTTCTGCAACAGGATTTGTCCTCTAAGACATGTCAGGAGAAAGCTACTCCATATAATGCCTGGTATTAGGAGTACAATTCTAATTGTAAAAATGGTTATGTACAGCATTCCTCAAATTAAAACATAGCTATTAATGTGGGAAAAGAAGAGCCAGTTATTTTTCAACAAGTGTTATGGACAGATCTTTGTTATATTGTAGTTGGTTCTCTCTTTTTTTTTTTTTTTTTTTTTTTTTTTTTTTTTTTTTTTTTTTTTTTTTTTTTTTTTTTTTTTTTTTTTTTTTTTTTTTTTATTCATCATAATGTTTATACAGCTCCATCATCATTTTAATACCTAAGAAGATAGTTGCAACCAGGGCCTACTGTTCCAACAAAGCTGTTGCAACAAAAGGGCAACTCCATCCCTTCTACAGTATAAATTACCTAAGAACACCTGAGAAACAGCTATAAAACAGCAATAGAAACAGAGGATCCAAAGAAACTGTGACCCACAACATTAAAAGGCTTCCCTTGGGGAAAGAAGTTTGTGTTCTGAGCTTCAAGAAATTTCATTCAACATTAAAGATATTTAATTTTACACTCCATTGCTTATTATACACTATAGGGATAAAATAGTTTCTTTTACTATTTATTTACAGAGTGAAACAAGCAAAAAGAAAAAAAAAAAAAACAAACCAACCTTGGGTGGAATTCTGACCTCACTCACAAAATTCCTGCTGACTTTTATTTACACTAAGATTTTAGTCCTAATTCTCAACCAGCACATGCTGTATGAGTACAGAGAACAATGCACAGCTGCCTCATAAAGTGATCTCTCATGCTGAAACTCCCCATGTAGAAGCACTGGCCTGTTCCCTATGTTCAGTCCACTAGTCAGTTTTCAAGTGTAGTTTTGCAGTGCAGTTTTGCTGTGAGGAGTGCAGAGAGCGCAGTCGGACAGCTTTCTAGGAAAACAATCTTTGGCTGAGGAAAGAAAAATAAATTGGCCAAAGGATGTTCACTTCAAGTTGCCAGTGGAAGTGTGGTGAGACGCTTTAACTCTATCACAGCTCAGTTAGACCCACTTGAGGAGTGGGGAGGGTTTCCATGCTGGACCAAATCAGTAATCTGGAGAGTTTGGGAGGGAGTATTTATACTGGGTGGAAAGAAGGTGACTGCTTCCCCAATTACTAATGGCTTAGCAAATCAAGATTTGCAGTCACCACAGAGATAATGAGCAGAGCTTGGCACTAGGCGTTTCCTTCAGTCTTGACCTACTGAGTATGCAAATTTTTCTGCTTTTTTTCCTTTTGCAATTTTACGTCCATGCCAGGCAGCTTTCTCTAACATGTTAAATAGAAACACTGGATTGGCCATAATTTCAAAGTTTATAATTGTGTTTATAACATTGTTTTTTGAAGTCTTTGCTAATTAAGTTGGGATTTTTACTTTCTTATGTTGTGGTTTAAACTCAGTCAGCCACGCAGCCTCTTTCTCACTCCCCCATTCCTCCCCCTGGCTCCCGGAGGGATGGGGAGAAGAATCAAAAGAATGTAACTCCCGCGGGTTGAGATAAGAACAGTCCAGTAACTGAGGTATAACACAAATCACTGCTGCTACCACCAATAATAATAATGATAAAGGAAATAACAAGGGAAGAGAATAAAATCACTCAGCACCTGCCAACCAATACCCAGCCTGACCTGAGCAGTGATCTAACCCTTCCGGGTAACTGCCCCCAGTTTATGTAGTGGGCATGATGTGCTGTGGTATGGAATATCTCTTTGGCTGGTTTGGGTCAGGTGCCCTGTCTCTGCTTCCTCCCAGCTTCCCCTCCTCCCTGGCAGAGCATGAGACTCAGAAAGTCCTTGGTCAGAGTAAACATTACTGAGCAGTAACTAAAAACATTGGTGTTATCAGCGCTGTTCCCAGGCCAAAAAGTCAAAAACACAGCACTGCACCAGCTACTAAGAAGGAGAAAACTGCTACTGCTGAACCAAGGACATCTTGTCATACAGAAATTATCCTTCTGGCTTTCAGGTTACTTCAGTTTATCTTTCTGGGATATTTTTCTATTTCTTTATATGTTATTTGTCTATACACAACAACAAAGCCTTGTGGTTAAAAAAAACCAAATGTCTTTGCCCTTTTCTCTTACACATCCAAAACAGGGGACTTAACTGAAATATAAACCAGTACAAGTGTGGGCTCAGGACCAGGATTCTTTGAAAAGGGGGAACTCTTGCAGGTTTAAGATTTTAAAGATTTTAAGTCATCATGAGATAATTTCTGTGCATCAGCCTATATTAATTCATCTGTCTTACTCATGAAGATGATTGAGAGCTAGTCTTAGAGGGACTGAGACCACCTTTCCTTCTAGGAAAATAAAATAAGGAAGGTGAAGCACTCAGTTTTATTCCATGAAATACAAAGGCTTTTTACCAGCTGCTAATAAAGGAATGGAGGAAATTAGAAGATGCTGCATATGGATGCCTCACCTTATTTCTTATTCAAGTAGTTTAGGTCTTATTGTTCTCACTTATTTTTCCCTTTTTTGTTTGCCAAAAAATTTCATATGTCCAAAGAGTGGTCAAGAGTGAACAGATAATGGAAAGCAGAGCTCACTATGTATCACAGTAATGCTTACCTGCCAAACCGCAACTTTTTAACTGAGTTTGAAACAACCCCCTGAAACTTTACCAGTGAAATGCTGTGGAAGATTCTTGAGAACCAGAAAATGAAACTGAGGAGAAATGGAAGTGGACTAGCAATGCTTTCACTGTCCAGGGCGGGGGCCATGCCTAGTTTAGAGAGGGCATTAATAGTGGAAACCTAATCTGGTCTTCACATATCTCTCAAACACATAACATGCAATTTTGCAAGGCAATTTAGTATGCAAAAATGTGCTGGATGGAGCTTGGTGCTATTTGTGCA
Source organism: Agapornis roseicollis (assembly GCA_002631895.1). Classification (NCBI taxonomy): domain Eukaryota; kingdom Metazoa; phylum Chordata; class Aves; order Psittaciformes; family Psittacidae; genus Agapornis; species Agapornis roseicollis. The sequence goes on from NDXB01020961.1 coordinate 60,550, forward strand.
AATACAGTACACATTTAGATTATTGTGGGACTGCAGCCAGGTTACTTGGGAGCAAGAACGCAAACCTCATGTTCAGCCTTCTGGCAGGGAGCACTCACGCCAGAAGCATTATTAATCCCAGCAAAGGAGGGTGTTTATGGGGTGTCACAGTACTGGTGGAGCTGCCTCTTATGGATGCACACCAGACAGCTGTGTTTAGGTGCATGTGCTGGATCCTTGTTCTCCTCTGTTCCCCTGGGCCTGGGCAGGCTCTGAACGCTGACTGTGGCCCTGGCCTCTCAGGCATGCTTTTATGCTTGCACCTACTGTTGTCCCCTCCTTTAACCTTCTTTCTGGGATGTACCGCAGAGGTTCTAAAGGATTTTTTTTACACTATCCACATGCAGCTAGTTGACTTAACCAGAGATTTGAAGCAGAAGAAACGTCTGTACACTGTTTTCTTCTCCTTGAGACCTGGTACATTTCCTGGGGTTTGGATGGTGCCATAGCAGTCCAGGACCCCCTAGTACTCCAGCTTACCCTTCTCTTCACAAGTTATAGACTTATCTCTAACTCCTCTGAGAAACACCCCATCATTTTTCAGAGCTCAAGTCAGACTGTTCCCTGGCTTAAGACCAGTCCTTCTTAGCATGCTGCTTTGTGACACTTCTCTGTTTTGTCCTTTTGCTGGCAATTTGTTTTGACTTTATTCTGCGACTCTTTATAAATAGGTGCAAAGTAAACATGCCCTGCTTTAAGCTCCATCCATCTTACTTTTTCTAAGGTGGTTCAACTTGACTGAAAGTTTGTTTGCATTAAGGGTTCATATTGCTCTCTGTTGTGATGCTTCAGTTTCAATCTAAGAGGTACCCCACCTGCTCAATATTAGCAGTTTCATAAAATTTACTGAATTTTGTCATTTTCACTTAGAGAAATTTCACAAACTACCAGACAGAGTCAGGACATGAATTACTGTCCTGGTCCATGGTCTGTGCGCAGGCTTCTCACTCTGCAGGTCACAGAATCATGATTAGTTCATAGTACAGAAAATATCTGTGGTGTGGACTGCTTTATCCTTTGATAAGTTAATTTCTGACTTAGCCTCTTATTTCATACTTGAGAGAGCATACTCTTTATTTCATAGCCACTCAAGATTATGAGTTTGGATTTGTGTTTAAAAAGCTGCAGTGGGCTGGGTAAGCCCATTCTGTTCCTGCCTTTTTACCAGAAGTTCACTAAAACTGTCCTGCATCAAAACACTCCACTCAGGGTATTAAAGATGTATATCTAACTCCAGGATCTAAAGCCTAGTTGGATATCACTTAAACACTAAGTTATAGTAGCATTTATGCATACTTGTGATATAACAGTGAGATATTCTTTATTTGGATGTCCAATAGTACAGAAGATTCTACTCTGTCATTGTTGAGGGAAGCCCATTTGCTATGTAGAAGACAGCAGAGTTACAAATTAAGAATGTGAGCAGGCAAAGCATATAAAGGAGACAGTATTTAAGTTCACTTGTCATGTTCCCATCATTGGAGAATTTAAGAAGTCAAATTGTCTTTTCTTACAGAGTTGTTAGCTTTTTTTATTCCAGGCAGGGAATATTGTCAGCTCCTGTACAGAATAAAGTGGTGAAACTCACACTGCACCTGGAAACTATCCATAGTCTTTGCATTGGAATCCCTTTTCTTGACCTTGTGGCCTCAAATATGAAAAGCTGCCACACACACTCTCTCTGGCTATAGATACTCTTGAGATCCTATTTCAAATGTGTTGGGGTTTTGCGGGGTATGTAATACCTGTGCTGAACTGTTCTTCCTCATGTGCCTCTCCTTCACTTTGACTTTCTATCTGAGTCTCAGCCAACATTTCACTTCTCTCTACACATGGATCTCATCAACACAGAAGGAGAAATGGTAGGAGAATGCCTGCTCAGTAAAGGGCTTTTCCAGAAAAAAAAGGGAGAGATCTGAATACTTGGCTTCCTCTGATGTGGGTGGAAATTCTGTCCAGTGTTAGGGCAAGTCATGCTACATCCTGTACATGCTGCCCCATAGTTTTCTGAATTGAAGAGCTCTCTGCCTGGTTGCACACCTGATGTGTTATGATAGTATACTTGTGACTTAAGCTACTTGCTTCTTGTGTTCTTGCAGTGTGATCACTATCTGTTTTGGTTTTGTTTTTTTTTGTCATTCTACCACTAAGGATATTTTATTTTGTCAGGTTTGGGATGAAACTCTTGCCAAATCTGCAGAGGCTTGGGCTGCTACGTGCATTTGGGACCATGGACCTTCCTACTTGCTAAGATTCTTGGGCCAGAACCTATCTGTAAGAACTGGAAGGTAGGCAGATCCCTACAAAACAGCTATTTTGTCAGTCTTTGAGCACCGTTTGAGATCCAGATCTTAGACTGATATAAGTTGTCATTCAGTATTCTAGCAATAATTGATATCCATCTGTGTTTGTTTGACTTAAGAGTATTACTGCTTAATTCTGTGCCTTTAGTGATGCATGGAGAAATGTATATTTAGGTGACTTGCATCAGAATAATTAGCAGCAGAAAGTTCCAAAAGGCTTAAATTGCATGAGTTTTTTTCTGTATTTTAAACACACCCAGGTATCGATCTATTCTCCAGCTGGTAAAGCCATGGTATGATGAGGTGAAGGATTATGCTTTCCCTTACCCTCAGGACTGCAACCCCAGGTGCCCCATGCGATGTTACGGACCCATGTGCACCCATTACACACAGGTTATATGAATTACATTCTTCTATTCAAAATCTATCGTCCAAAGCTGGACTTTTCTGTGATGTATTTATAGCTCTCTCTCAAATAAATGTGTGTGTATATATATATATATATGTATATTTCCTTTCAATTTGGACTTCACCAATAATAAATATTTGTTCAGATGGTTTGGGCCACTTCCAATCGTATAGGCTGCGCAATCCACACATGCCACAATATGAACGTCTGGGGATCTGTTTGGCGACGAGCTGTTTACTTGGTATGCAACTATGCGCCAAAGTGAGTTACTTTCTTTTAAATATTGTTTACTTTTATACTTCATGCATGTTTTGGTCCTCTCATAGGATTGCTTACTCCTTTTTCTGCAGCTTGACCTCTTATGCTTTTTCTGCTGGCTGCTCCTTCATTCTAACTTTACATGTGAACATACCAAAAATGCATGACTTTGGTATACAAGGAAGAAAAGGAAATAACTTGATGTGTAAGGAACAAGCCCAAACTCTTTTTTTTCTGGATTATTATTATCATCATCATCATTATCTTCCTTCTTTATGCTGACTCCACTTTCAATTCCTTATTTCTTCATTCTGTTAAATATAATCAGGATGACCATGCAAGAATATGTCATTATTCTAGCTGTTACATGAGTAAAAGAAGTTTTAAAGATCTGCAACTTAAAAAAAAGATAGGATTTAGTAAGAAAACTGAATTTAGGGAAAATGGCCTGTGGGAATCAAAAAGATGTCTCTGTCATTTTGTCTTTAATATCTAGTAGAAAAGGGTGATAAGAAATGAATATGAGGGAGCAAAAATCAGGCAGCAGAACTATCTGAATGTTAGCTCTACAACATGGACAAGGTGAAATCAAAGTTTATAAGAGAAACCCAAATATTACTTATTATGTATCTTAATTTAAAAAAAATAAATTAAAAATTGCAAACTTCCAGAGTATCTCTCTCATGTACATATATAGGAAAGGAATGGGTTTATACATTACACATTATTGAAAACTGCTGCATTAACAATAAACTGTTAGGTTAACAATAAATTAATGACATTTTCTAAAGAAGAGGGTGAGTATTACAGCTCTTACCCAAGTTATTGAGGTTGGAATTTGGCAAAGATTTAGGATATAGAACTCAAATAATTTTCACTTGTGCTATGCTGTAATGCTGAAAAAAAAATATCTGTGCTTCTGAATTCAGGAAAATATTTAAGAGGATAACTATAAGGTTTAAAAGTCCCTGCTCCTGCTTTTCTAACAGACTCACAGAAATCAGCCGTGTGTTGCATAGAAAATGAAGCAGAAATCAGCTTTCTGGATTTCCATATCTGTTATCAAAGTAAATATATTTCCTGAGCACTCAGTCTGCTGTATCCATTTGGAAGGGAAGTAGGAATGAGAAAATTATTTGAGAGATTCCTACTTTATTCCAAGGCACAACCCAGACCAGGGCTTTTGATCCAACGTTATTGGCTTGGAGGTGGAGGATGAGAAAATGTTTCATAAATAATTGCATTACTCATTGCTATCCCATGTCACATGCAAACTAGAGGAAAGTTCCCTGCTCAGTGAGACATAACATTTAAATAAAAGTCTAATTTTAACTTTCTTTCTGCCTACATCATGAATGTTACATGGATCTCTAAAAGCCCAGGTTAAAAACTTACATAAATATAAGCACCTAAAAGTTTAGTTGTGTTTTTCAGATGTTCTTAGATATTTCAGAATAACCTCTTTTCACATAATCAGTTTCCAGACTTGTACCGCTTTCCACTCAGGCTTTGTTACACCGCACTATTCACCAGATGGAAGTCCTCCTTCTTCTCCCATTAATGAGACCACTACAAATGCCCAAATACAGTTCTTCTTAATATATTACTGTTGAGAATACTTTTCATGTTACCTTTTCTCTAACCGTGGATTCTACCTCAGAGCTTCACAATGCGGACCTAGGGTAGTCCAACCTAAGAACAAGAGTTCACTCAATTTATTTTTCCACCTGCAAGAGTTACCTTAAAACCAAGTTTTAAGATAACTGCCAGACAAGAAACTGCTCAAGGAAAAGCTTGCACCAATGTTTATGTTGCTAAGGTCTCATAAATATATCCCTCCAGTGAAAAATACTGTGTCCCGGGCTCAGAGAATCAAAAATCAGTTGGCTGTAGCAAAACCAAGAAAACTGGGACTTTACCATGGAGACTAAAGGATACAGAATTGACCACTGGCCTGGGATGACATGGTCAATGTCCTGCTGGTTTAGGGGAATTGGTAGATCAATACTTTTCAGTAACCTCCAGAAATGTGTTAATGTATATTTTTGGTAACAGGGCATTTATAGGGTATTGCTGAAGAAAAAACTTTTAATTTCTCAAAACAACTATGTTTAATGATTATTTTTCTTCCTCTCTGACCTTACTAAGCATTCTTTTTCCTTTATTATTTTCAGGGGGAATTGGATTGGAGAAGCACCATATAAAGTAGGAGTCCCATGTTCAGCTTGCCCTCCAAGCTATGGAGGTTCTTGTACTGACAATCTGTGTTTCCCAGGAGTAACATCAAACTACTTATACTGGTTTAAATAATCTAAGGTTTACATTATTTTGAAAAAAAACCCCAACAAACCAAACCCAAAAACCCATGGATGAGTAACAAGAAGCTTGTATATTGAATTTTGCACATATTATATATATACAGATATTGTAATAATACTCTGATGTTTTCTTTTTGTATGCTTTTGTATAATTAGCTTTCAAAGTATAATTTAGTTTTAACACTTTTGGATATAAGACTCACGTTAACCCTTTTATATTAATAATTTGTTAAAGGAGAGCAAAATAATTTTCACCTTAGCAAGTGTAGCTTCCTGAAGATTAGACTCTATAAAAATCACATTAAAAGATTAAATAATATTGCTTCCTTTAAAAGATAGTAACTCCAGAAAGAGAAAGATCATGGTTTAATACTGTGCTTTAAAAATGGAGTATGACGTGCAAAGCAACAAATTTTTCTCACACTCTTATTGGTTCCTCTCATTTACACTGGTGCTTTCACCTGCAATGTCAAGGGGACTCTAAGCAGAGGAAAACAAACGTGCAAGAGAAACTGCAGGATTACCTACCTCATGCACAACATCTATTTGTTTATGGCATTTGAAGAGTTCAGCACATGGCTGCTGCTATCATCAACAATGCTGGTGTGCAAACAGGAAAATTAGAGACAATGAGGAACCACACTAGCCAAGATGCAGTGGTAGTTAACTCACACGCCTAAAGTCTTACCTGGGTAGAAAGCTACATCACTTTAAATATTGGTATAATAGCACAGCCTAATTCTACCTTCCTGTGTTTCTGAACACAGTCATAATGGCATAATGGTGCTTTGCAACATTATATTTATTCTTGTACAGGAAAGCGAAGATATATACTGCTACAAAGCAACATACGTCAATACATGACATCCATACTGTCTTTTACACTGTAAGTTTGCCTCTATATGCGTTATCCCACTGACTGAAACTCAGCCAGGTAAACTTTCAAGGAGAAATCAGATTTAAAATTAGGTTATAGGATTTTCAAATAAAAGACATTAGGCAACTTTAAAACTTCATACAGATTTTTTTACAAAAATTCTCAATTTCTAAAGCAATTGGCAGTGTCCTTTAATATATATTGCAGCGTTTCTTGAAAATATCTGTGTGAATTAATAAAACCCAAATCTTTTTGTTCATACCTTTCCTACTAAAACGTGAACACTTATGGGTGCTTACTAGAGCATTTATAAAGAGGACCTACACTTTAAGATAGAATATTATACAGGTAGTTTTCTTGAAAAACAGATTATAAAAAGGAGGAAATCAGTTTTCTTCCACAACTATTATATCATTGAAATAGCCTTGAGTTTTGGCTTTGTATTACAAGCCAGAATGTATTCCACTTTAAATACATGTGTTCAGTCTGCTCACACTGCTACATTTAGACCTCTGAAGTTTATGAACTTTGAAAAGCAGTACTGAGTAGAGCAAGCAGAACAACAGAGGAGTTCACTAATTCAACATATATATGTGTCTTAAGTCACTAATTCAGTCCTTTTGAGGGTGTTTGAGATAAGTCTGTCACCAAAATACAGAGTATCATATTGGTGATATAAAAGGAAATACCAGTGTTTGAATTCTTCATGTGTGTTCTTAATCCAGCAAGATAGCTGTGTATGGGGGGAATGGGCTCTACAGATTATGAAATGTTGCTGCCGCTCTCCAGCTATCCATAAGCTGATCCCTCAGAGGATGTCAGCAACTGACCTATGGGTCTTCAGGCATTTCTGGTTAGTGACACTTCTGTATCTGACAGGACAACTAGACAGGTTTATCATCTTAAGATATGTCCATGTTTAAAAAGAATAACACTTGTCATAGTCTACTATCTTTCATCCTATCAGTTATAATGTAAATGGTTTTCCTTTTGATTTAAAAGATTTGGACTTGGACAGTGCTCAATCAGTCAAAAACTTTGGTTGAGTAAAATCGAGTCCTGTTTTGCAAGAGAAACACAACCTTTTTGCATCATCTATGTACACATTGAGAATTCATTGAGACAAAACTACTAAGTGGGTCACTAGCCCTCAACCAGCCCAGTTTTTGAAACAGATGCATGTGACAAATAAGTTTTTGTTCTGTTTAAGAAATCTTCTGTAGTGGTAAAGACAGCACAGTTAAAACAGTATATCTAGCTATTTTCAATGTTGTTTTTTAATAGAAGAAGCAGAACATAAGCAAACGTTCAGGTAGGCCATGGATCCTACAACAGTAGGTCTAACAATAAATGACTATGCACTTTGGAACTTGCAACTTGTATGTTGTATGGTACATTTTCCAAACAGGACTAGACATTGTAAATTATAATTCTGTAACTCAGCTGAATTTATTATAACGGGTATATATGTTATTGTATCTGTTACTTTTTAAGTTGCTACAAATGCCTTGATTTTGTGGAATATTTTGTTTTTCATGGACATAGAAAACTTTGCTTTTAGCAAACAATATGCAGTTTTTTTCACAACATCCCATAATGGTGCTAGGGATTAACTATTGTAATCACACTGTAACTGACAACAGTAAAAAGTGATCTGGGTATAAGCTACTTCATATGAGCAGCTCCTGATAAAACCAGCCACAAGCACTCAAGCATTAGCTGAATGTTTCTCACTGAACAGAGAGGATTACAGCTCATCATGGATTTGATTACCAGATGAAATTTGCCCTTTGACTGTGTTTGATAAGCAGTTTACTGAAGGCCTTTCTGCATTACCTATTTGAATCAGCCCAATTTCTACCATTTTTTTTTTTTCTCTTGGACCAGGTAATGACAATGGCCATAAAGCTCTACTTTGATTGCCAGTGTCAGTGCTGCCTACCTGATTACCTGACACCAAGTGCTGCTAGAACAAAAGTACTGAAATGCACAGAAAACTTCAGATATCTGGCAGTATATCTGCTCTGATACACTCTGAGGAAAATACTTGATGAGTTCAAGGCCATGCTGGGGCAAAATACTGCCATTTGCTGTTCTACTAACCTTGAAGATTTGTGCTAATTCCGCCCAAGTAGAGTGGTATGCCTGTAAAGACAGAGAAATTAGCTCAGACTTCTGTTCTAAATATAAAATTATGGAAGTATACACAAACTAAAATAAGCCTAGAAATATTTTTTGTCAAAATACTGTGAGAGGCACAAGTGCAAAAATGAGGTAATTGATATCATTAAATATTGAGTGCAGCTGTTTATAATGCCTGCTTGTGATTTTTGCCTCATTTAAACATGTAAAATGATGGGTAACAATTGATACCTTTTGGTGCTAACCTCTATGTTCTGGTGCTGAAGTTATACATTATTTTTTGTGGACAATGATGTTTACTTCCAATATTACCATATACACTCCAGTGTTTGCAAGGTGTTTTTCAGCTAAGCATATGATTTGCCACTAGGCCAGGTTTACTTGCAGAGTTCCTTTTTATGGTTGTTTTAGGCTGTAATGAGAGTTTTATGCGCATCAGAGAGGAAAATGTATTTCAGTTCAAAAACCAAGGCAAGCAGCACCCTCCTCTCATCACAACAGTGAAGAGCTTGTGGAACAAATTATGGGGAGAGTAAGACCTCTGACAGTCATAACTTCAGACTGATACTGAGCAGATTTTGGTCATCACAAATCCTCTTTCTGGGGTAATAAATGATGTCAGAAAATCTGCTTGACCTTGCCCACTTACCCTGGGGATCTCTTCTCTGAGAGCAGTTTTTTTCACCGCTGAATTTGATACAAGTTGGGTCAGGATCCAGTGAAAACTATGTGAGGTTTAACATTAACTTCTGCAGGTCTGAGAAGGTTGGATTCCATGAGAGCTTTATGGACAGCAAAATTAGACTTCATGTGCCATTCCCCATCAAACTGGGAAATACTGTGGGGCTCTGAAGGAGGAAATCTCCCAGAGCAAAAGTGCTGTATACCACAACTGGGATCTAACAGAAACAGAAAATCTGTATCTATATCCATATCTATGTCCACAGATAGATGGATTGATAAACAGGTAGAGATCTCTCTTTGTATCTTCTGGGATCAGGTTGCAAGCATGGATGCCCTCTTGTGGTTGAGAATTCTGATATTGGTTTGATTTCATAGGAATCCAAGAATTTTTGCAAAATTGAAAAACAGGAAATTCACATGCTCTGGTTGTGAGATCATAATTGGTCTTATGATCTCAAAGTGCACAAACCTTCCCATTTGGATTCGTAAGGAGAACACTGGACTTCTGTCAGTAATAACCTGAAATAAACACAGCCTTTTCAAACTGCTTTCTTTCAATAGAAAATAAATGGAAAATCAAGAAAAAAATATAGTGATTGCCCATCTGGTTAACTCAGCAGATGGTCAACAGTGTATCTGGTTAGCTCAATCAAATAAAGTAAACTAAAATTAAAATAAATCAAATCAAATCAGATTGTTACCACTGGTAATTTCAAGGCTTTCTTTTTGATTAATTGAATTTACTGAGTTTCCCTCAGGATATCGTTGTTTTCTGTTAGAGAAATTTTTTTCTTATACTGCAAGGCAATGAATTTTGCAATTCACACAAGTCAGTGGAACAGATACAAACTTCTGTTAGTTGCGCCCACTCTGCTGAGCTCCTCTGAGTGTGGAGTGTGAGAAAACCAGATTGAAATGGTTGAAATTTAGTAGTATCTCCTTGTCTCCCACCAAAAAAGACAAAATTCAGAGTGAAGTAAGATTTTGAAACCTTATTGTTTGACAATTGGATTGTAGATTCCTTGGAAATCCCTCAGACTGGCATTCTGTATAAATTATGTTTGGGTTGTTTCGGCTTTGTTTTGGTTTGGTTTGGTTTTTTGCAGCAGAAGAGAGAATATTGCTCAGGTTATATGTTTGGCTCACAACAGCAATTGTTACTCAAATCACTGGGCTATTCATCATGCTGCAAACTTACTACAGCTTCAGTAGATCATCATAGAAGTCAGGAAGTATCTTAGATGCAATATTTAAGTTAATAAACTTGTTCCTTAAGAGTGAATGGTAATATTGGAATCTAATAGCTCTGTGGAGTTAAACAACTTTGTTTCATGTAGGGTGCTCTTACATAATTAAAACGGTGCTTAAAGGCAGGGTTCGTTTAAGAAGCAGACCATCTACAGCTACTTTTTTTTTTTTCCCTATGCAACAAGGAAAGATTTTTCTGAGGACTGAAGATGTTGAGGATTGGAAAAAGATGTCCCTATGCTTTCTATGTGAACCCAAGCCAAAAAAAGAATTGTCAATGTTCATTCAGTGAAATGTCCTTTTCTCCCCCTCTTATTATACATTGTCATAATTTTTTGTTTAGATTTTTTTATATATATAATTGTGTGGGTGGGGTTGTATCTGTGTTTTCAGAGAAGAAAGCTTGTTGTGTAACACATTTTGCAGTGAACTTATCCATATAGCATTTTTCATATTGTCATATGATGCTATACATGTTATACTTGAGATATAAATTTGTATCCCTGTTTCAGCTTCTAATGCTATGAAGCTATAAAGAAATGTACATCATTTTGATCTATTTTGTGACATCTATACATTTAAATAAATATGTAAAATTATCAGTATTTACACTTGATGTTCTTCTGGTATTTCTTCTGTTGATTTGTTCCCCGAAGAAAACAAGTTTTCAGGGAGATAGTAAAGGATATATATAAACTGGATTAAAATTCAGTTTGAATATATAAGAGCATATGCTTTGTACCTGAGCTCTGTTATGTACTTGAAATCTGTCTTTATCTGTCCACCTATATGAATAGGAGCCTATCTTTTGGTATTGAGAGCCTGAACTCTCTATCAGAATTAGTGTTCAGAGGATGTTTTATATACCTCTGGCTGAGAAGAAAAATCTGAACTGCAACCAAAGGAGATATCCACAGAAAATAAGGAAGGTGTCATTGTCAGTTTGGCCTTTTCATATTGTAGTCAGAAAAAATAGTAATTCTTTACTACCTGAGTTATGCACCATTCATTTACAGATACAGCTTGAAGGACACAATCTCACATAAAACAGGGAAGAATACAAGGAAGAGCAGATTCTTTCAGAATACCACAGTACATTTTTTTCTAGTATTTTTTCTATCTTTTTTAATGACATTATATGCTTTTTATCATAGAATTACAGAATCACAGAGTGGTTAGGGTTGGAAAGGACCTTAAGATCATCTAGTTCCAACACCCCCTGCCATAAGCAGGGACACCCCACACTAAACCATGCCAGCCAAGGCTTCGTCCAACCTGGCCCTGAATACTGCCAGGGATGGAGCACTCACAACTTCCTTGGGCAACCCATTCCAGTATCTCACCACCCTAACAGGAAAGAATTTCTTCCTTATACCAAATCTAAACCTCCCCTGTTTAAGTTTGAACCCGTTACCCCTTGTCCTGTCACTACAGTCCCTAATGAAGAGTTCCTCGCCAGCACCCCTATAGTCCCCCTTCAGATACTGGAAGGCTGCTATGAGGTCTCCACGCAGCCTTCTCTTCTCCGGGCTGAACAGCCCCAACTTTCTCAGCCTATCTTTGTATGAGAGATGCTCCAGTTCCCTGATCATCCTTGTGGCCCTCCTCTGGACTTGTTCCAACAGCTCCATGTCCTTTTTATGTTGAGGACACCAGAACTGCACACTAGTTCCAACCTGTTTGTGATGTAGAAGTTCACTGAAATACGGGATTAATATTATGTGTAATTGTGAATAAATACAGCCCAAAGTTTTGCCACTCTGGGCAATTGTAAAAGGATTATGTCAGATGCCAGAAGCTGGTCAATAATATTCAGTTTTGGTGCTTGTCTTTCCCTGATCTGAGCCCAGTGCTGTTTGGGCTACAGCAAAAAGAGCAGTGGTTATGCCTAATGCCTTCTGGATGAACTTGATGTGGTTTCTTTTTGTCTCTTCCTATCTTGCTTTTCTCCCATCTTTCCCTTGACCTATGAATTGGGGTGCTGGTTTTGGGAAGACAATGCTAAGGCACATCAACCCACTGTATTGTTTTTCATTTTCACTCTGTTACCTTTTTTCCCAGATCTAAGGCTGAAACAGAACTAAGCACTGAAGATTTTCACTTGTGCCTTGTCTCAGTCTCTCACTTTTCTAATCCTGGTTTCTATCAAGCCTTCACACCTTGGTTTTTCACCTACAGAGTCCAGAACCTGGAGGAGCTCATGTGTATGTAACTCTCACCCTAATATGGAGAGTGGACTTAATTGGGGTATGTGATTTCAGGTGTGGGAACTTGAAATCAGTAGCAGAGTCCACAGTTCAAACATAGCATGAGATGCTCTAAACTGGAACTTCAACAGGAAGAATGGCATCACTGGTGTCAGCAGGAAGCAAGTCCACATATTATAGGAGCACCATGATTTGCAGTGCCTTTATGTTATTGCACAGTAGTTATTACCAGATTGAGAATGTCTCATATAAACCAAGAGATTCAGTTTTCTTTTTGTTGTTTTTTTTGTCTGGTTGGTTGGTTGGTTGGTTGGGTTTTTTTGAGAAAATATCTGCCATGCCAACAGGGTATATGTCCTCAGGGTGACAATCCCATATATCCACAGATGGTCAATGTGACATCCCAGCCATCTGCAAGCCTGAAGACAGGCAAACTGCTTCCTTCTCAGAAAATCAGTGTCTGAGAATCCAGTTATACCAGTTTTTTGGGTTTGGCTTAATCTTTAATTTTTCAGTTCCCTAGTGACTGACTTTGATATTATAGACATTAATCTGGTGATCTCTGACTTTTTTTTTCTTTCTTTTATTTTTTTTTTTTTGTTCTGTTTGTTTTCTTTTTTTTAAATAAAAAAGTAACCTTAAA
>NDXB01020961.1:73758-89592 GCA_002631895.1 Agapornis roseicollis
TTTTTTTTTTTTTGTTCTGTTTGTTTTCTTTCATGTAAATAACACAGTAACCTGAAAATTACACTGTCATCCAGGTGAATTATTCCTATGTCTTTAGCATAGTCCCTTATGTCTGAATGGGAGACCACTGAAATAGTTGCATTCCTTACACATGACTGGCCTTTACAGCAACATCATGTAAGGAAAATTACATGAAGAGTTCTCCTTGACAGATAATAGAGACAGATAATAGAGACTGAGATACATTTTCTCAGCTTGGCAGTGCTCATATCCTTTTATATTTTCTGTGGGTTTTCATGTTGAGCTTTAGCTCCATTGTTTTGAATCCCCTTTCCATCTGAAGCAAGACAGGTTTATTTGATTTTGTCTGTGAAATCTAGCACTGGACTTGCTCCACTGCACGTTTTTGTCAAAAAAAAAAAAAAAAAAGCTTAAAAGTATACCTGTAAGGCCAAAGATCTCTGAAGTCCTGCTCAATGTGTAGTCCGTACATCTACAGGTACAACCTTAGAGTGCTGTTTTGGAGACTTTTGTAGATATTGGCAACTGTGAGTTGGCAGTAGTTTCAACCAATAAGGACCTTGCATAATGATGCAAGGTTTTTCTACCCATATCGCATCCAAAGTCTCCTCTGTAATTGAATGTATTGAAATTTACTTTTATTAGCAGCCATGCCATATGAGTTTATGCTTGACCATATTGTTTTACTAGAATGTAGAACAGAGCACAGAGAGGGATGTGCTAATATCTATGTAGGTGGTGAATAAATAATTTATATTATTCAAGTACGGTTTTATCTTCTCTAAGCTTTTAATATCACTGTGTCTGTTTAGGTACAGTAGGACACTTGGCTTGTTGGGTTACGTAGAATTTAATTTTGGCATTGTTTTTTCTGCATCTGTCTTTCAAGAGTCTTTGTATTTCCTCCTTGTTTGGTGATAAATTCTGATACTTACAGATACTTACTGTGATTTACTTGTGTATCTTGCCATATAAACTTCTTCTCATGTATACTGTTTTCATTATGCAGAACTGGTGGTTTTACTGTTTTAGTTTTTTCTCAAATTCTCCCACTTTCTGTAGCTGCATGAGCTTCTTCACTCCTCCCCAGCAGAAAGTCACTTTCTGTTTAGCTTGCTGTATACCACCAATATTTTCTATTTTCCAGCAAAAAGCATATGTGCCAAACACAACTGAGATGGCAGTCTTCAAAAAAAATCCACATGGGTGTGTTGAATGTGCGCAGACATGTGGTTTTTTTTTTTCCTATGAGCAATGCCAGAATCCTGCTGATATATCAGACATGGAAAAATATTTGGCATTAGCCATTTTTTCAAGGATTTTTCCCTTCACAGGTAGTGGAAAATATTCCTCTTTTACATATCTATTTGATTATTTTGAGTATGTCCAGAAGCAAAAATAAGCACACTCGTTTTTAGTGAGTGGATCTATTTTGCATTCACCAGTGTAGTCACCTGGAGCTCTATAACAAAATGTAATGCAGTGAGCTGGAAATGAGAGATGCTCCAAAAGTGGCTCAGAACCAGAAGATGTCTTTGGCAGTCCCAGAACACTTTTATTTCCTTGCTGAACAAGTCCACATGGGTCCTGCAGTTGGATCTCATGATGATGTTGTGACATTTACATCTCCAGAGCCTGTTTCGCTTCCTTCCACAGACAAATCATGAAACCTTCCCACTAAAGTAGCCTTGATGGTTGTATGACAAAGCTCCAGCAAAAGGTCTGAATGTAATACCTTTCAAAATGTATCACAGCCATAGAGCTATAGGTGGAATACATCTGTTTCATTACCGGTACCCTATCTAGTACCTTTTGAATCTCAGTTTATGGTGAAGGCACTTGTCATAGGTATCCAGACTGTGACAAAGCGTGGCTGGATGGTACACAGCAGTGGAAGATTCTCCACTCCTTGAAAACAGTGTCAAACTCCTCACCTGTTTTTCTTTCCAAAGCATGAACTTTCTCCTTAAGACCAATGGAGTGACATGCTTTTAATACAAAAATAGATGCTCTTTACTCAGGTTCTATTAAGGTTTCTATAAGTTCACACAGGCTTGTAATTCGTCTGCTCTTTTGTGGGAATAGATTCAACCTGAATTGTATCCACTTTTCTTCTATTACTTGTATCTTCTCTGACAATATTGTAAGGATTGTTTCAGGAAAAATCACAGCTAACTTTTTTCTATCTTTCTTTTTATTTGTATCCATTTATTATCTTTATTATGCAAAAAAGATTAAAATTAAATACAGTCTGCAGTCTTTGATATATACATAGTTTTTCACCTTTGCTGCCTCTTTTCAGATTTTTATTCCTCTGTACAAGGTATTTTAATTTCTTTTAACCTGTATTCTACTCTGTGTTTCCCAGAGGTTTATGGTCGTCAGTACAGCTTTTGATGCAGATAATTCCCCTCTCTTCCAACCAAGTGACCTATTTGACTTCAGGCATCATCTCCCTTTTTATGTTATCTTTACAGCCTTTCACTCATACTCTGTGGCTGTTGATGTCATTGGATCACAGAATAATAGAATGGTTTAGGTTGGAAGGGACCTTAATGGTAACCTAGTTATAACTCCCCTGCCATGGTCAGGGACATCTTCCACTAGACCAGACTGCTCAAAGCCCCATCCATCCTGGCCTTGAACCCTAAAACATATGGGGCAGCCATAGCTTTTCTGGGTAACTTGTTCCTTTTTTCCTATCAGCAATCTCTGCATATGTGTAGGAGCAGAGCCTGCTCACCTCTTTTCAGTGGTAAAAGCAAAACTGAATTTTGACATCCCAAGCATGACAGGCTGGAACCTTCTTCCCAGGAAGAACCAGCAGGCTCAGAGAGCTAGAGCATGGAGTTTTCTCCTTCTGCTGGACAGGGAGAAGAAAAGAGGCTAAAATGGTAGCAGCAAGTGCTTAGTGTTTATGGTTGGTTTGTTGGGGTTTTTTCATGTTGTCTATTTAGTTAGATAACCCATATGTGACACAGTAGTCTTAGAGTTAGTTTCTTCATCATCCAGAGGGGATTCAACCTCTCTCTGACACTTTCATTAGACTCACAAATAAAACAGTTTACATGTGCAGAAAAGCTTTGTTAAAAGGCAGGTATGCAAGCAGTAAGAAGCAGTTGCTCCACTAAGTATGGAGCTAAGTTTACAAGAGTCATGCAACAGGCCCAAGGGAAAACAAAAGTGGTGGTTTGAACATCTAAGTAGAAGAGTTACAGATTCCAGCCCCTGTTCCCAGGACTGTGGCTGCTCTAGACAATGATTTTGGCACACAAAACACACAACATGATGCATTTATTTTTATTTATAGGATGCAAAATGCAAGATCTCCAGGAATACGTACTAGAACCCACTACCTACATGTCCTTGTTAAACATAATGAGTATGCTCTCTTGGTTGGTTTGTGAATGTAAACTAAGAAATGCCTCATCAGATAAGCATAGGTCTTACTCTATGTATATAAGACAGGTGAAAGTGAATTCTCTAGTGCTAGGGACACAGAAGGCTAGATTTTGCTACTTTTATTCCGGCTGTGTAGTTGAAAGTGTTACTGATTGTATTTAATGGAATTAATACCAAAGTAAGATAATACAATGGTAAAGTCATAGTGACATAACGAAGACTGTGCTATTTATCTGTGTGTGTAAAAGTATATGCAGATGTGCATATATTCCTAAGGTTTTACATTCCACATTCATGAGAATTTTTGGCAAATCTTAACATTACTCCAAAAAGTATATATCAATCCATAGAATTTACTTAGCAACCTTTTTCCCTTGTGCCTTAGCCAAGCCTAACTATGTGTGTGCATTAGAAATCCTTGACAAAAGCCAGCTGAGGGCTGAAATGTTGGGAATTTGCCCTCTTCACCCTTATGAATAAATCTTTCTTTAAAAGCAAGGAAAAAATCCTGTTGGCTTGGAATATCTCAGCATGCTGACTGTGCACAAACCAAGGCTGGGATAATCATGCGCTACTGTGATTTGTTTTTGTATTGCCTCCTTGTCATGTTTTTTAAAAAGAATACAAGTATTATAATTTCTTATTGCTTATTGCCCCAGGTGCTTGCCAGATAGTTAAGGAGGGCCAGCTGTTAGCTTTCAGGAGATGTCAGTGGAAGGACTGATAGACTTATTTTACCCAATGCATTCAAAAACCCATAACATTCCTGCCAGTAGTAAAGCATTTGCTTGTCTTGACAAGGAATGTTAGGAAAGCACAGAATGCTCTTGCATCTGTCTTTTTAGAGTAGAAAGGCAGCAAAATAGATACTATGTGATGAGCTAATTCTTCATGGACCACCAGTGAGTGTAATGCAAGCTACACTTTTAGACATGCTTCTGTAAATGATGACAAATGAAAGCATGGCCTTGTAAAACCAAAGAAAATAGTTCTGTCTATCTCAACCTACCCATAAGCTGTGCTATGAAAGTACTTTTAAAAAGTGCATTTAAAAAGTAAATTTGTTCCACTTCTAACTCTTGGCACCTAGGTTTGTGAAAGCTGCAGGTCCATGAAGGCAGTTCAGAGCAAAAAGAACCTTCCATCAAAAAAATCTAAGTGCAAGTATTATCAGTGTTGTTAAAGCAACTATTGCAACAGGCTGATTTTAGTTTTCCTGCAGATAAGACACTAATTTTCATTATTCACCACTTGATTTATAACACCAGCTAAGCTTTCTCCTGTTCATGCAGATTTTTTAATAACCAGAGCTGTTTTTTCTTGTTATATCCCATCCCTTAAATCCAAAGGCTTTCAATTAGGCACAACTCCATTGATCTGATCTGGCACTAGCCCAGGCAGCAAAGTTTGCAGTGATGCCAGTGGAATCTGGCTCAGCCCTGCCCAGCTGTATGTGTTGTGGGATGAGCACTGCAAGTTTCTCCCTTCTCTATCATGTCACACCACCATAGCAAAGGTCTGTAGAGCTGATCAGAAGGAGGAACATGGATGAATAAAGCCACAGCTTCATTAACAAAATACTTGTGGTATCTGAGGAGGCCTAGAGCAAGGCTACAGTGCTTCTACTGTGTAATCACAAAGTAGCTTTTCCAGAGTTTCTAACATCCCAACTCTCCTTCTCTTCAGTGTAGTGAAATAGGGATCTCACAAGGCAACACCCCAAGACTTGTGTTCCTTTACGTTTAAGGGCCACTAGCAAGACCCCAGTACTCTTTTTCTCCTGTTACTTGGATCTTTTATTTTTCTGTACAAGCTGCCTCTTAGAATAATCTAAAATGTTCCTACAGAAATGACCAGCATTCAGGTCTAAGTCTGGCCTTTCCTGACATTGTGAAAAAGATAAAAAAATTGCCAGTTTAACAACAAAACTAACTGCTGGCTACCAAAATTCATCACTAGGCAGAATCAAAGTTTTTTAATACTATATTGTACAGAAAGTCAGAGAGCCTAAACCCTGGGGAAACAACTTTTTAGAGGGGTAATGAAGAAAGAAGCAGTTGCTCTCTTTCTGAATTGTGGCAGACAAGCTAGAAGAGATGAGATCCAAACTATGTTCGCTGGCTTGTGCTCTCTCTGTCCTTCCAGACATAACCTTGGGATGGTAAATGTGTTCTACTTAAAAATCAAGTCTGTAGCAGTCACTTCACTTTGAACTATGAGGTAAGCTGACTGTGAATATAGTCAACATCATAATGGCACCATCAGAAGCTGAAATACTTAGCAAAAATGCACAATCATAAAGAAGTATCAGAAAAATCTTGCTTAAATACAGCTGAATAAATAGCTTATGTAGATATAAAGAGGAAAGAGATTACAGCTCCTTGCAACTAGCCAGTCTCATTCTTCACATGGTCCACTGAAAATTAAATAGACAAATCTATCCCAAATAACATTTATATCCTTTTCTTTCCTGAGGTTTCCTACTCTTTCAGCAAGGTAGAAATGACATTCTGAGACACAATTTTTTTGTTTTGGTTTGGTTTTTTGTTGTGGGTTTGGTTTTTTGTTGTTGTTGTTGTTTGTTTGGGTTTTTTGGTTTTTGTTTGTTTGGTTGTTTGGGGTTTTTTTTGTTGTTTTTAGGAAAGAAACCAGCTCAGTTACCAGAAGGAGCATTATTGTTCATATTTTTTGAATCAGTTCTGAGAATCCGCATACACAGGTATGTTAACACACACCCTGCCTCCATCACTTCCTTCAGCAGATACTTTCTCCTTTATATTTCAGAAGTGTAAGATTTGCATGCATCTAAACTGTGCACCTGGACTCCACATAATCTAAAAAGGAGAAAATAAGATCCTACTGATTTTTTTTCCCTGTGATTTCTCTCACACTGTCCCTGAACCAGAAGATGATTTTAAAGACAAAGGAAACAATATGAAAAAAAAAAAACCAAAACCAACCAACTAGATATAGGGACTAGAACTTGAAGAACAAATAAAAGATATTGTTTAGAAACCTTTTGCACATAAATTTGTTGATAGATTTTGCATTAAGAAAAACCAAACAAGACAAAACAAATAAACAAACAAAAACTGGTAGATCAATACGAAGAGTAAGGAGGAGCAAGACATAAGTATACAACTGCAGGCTTTGATAAACAAAGCAGGATGAGTATGAAGCAGAGACAGTCTAGAAGCCAAGAGCAAGCAGAAATCAGAGAAAGTGAGAGAAACAGAATTATATAAAAGGCAGAAGGCAGAATAAAGATGATAGAGATTGACCATTAGGTTTAACTGAAGTGTCAGTTCAAAGAAACTTCTAGCTTAGATTACCTGCTGGCAAAGATAAACTATTTTTGTTAAATCATTTTTAATCCCTGTAACTTGTAGTTCTATGGCCCACTTTTGCATACCAAAATAAACTTTCTCCCACATTTCTGTATCACTCTATCATCAGGACTGTTATTTCAACTTTTTGTTTTGAAAAACATTCGGCCCTCTAATAGCCAGCCAGGGACACAAGATTTATGTTATCCCTTTTTAAAAAGAAAATGATCTTAAAAGCCAAAATTTACAGAAGTGCAGCAGACCAGTCAATACACACCGGTTTTTCCAAATGCAATGAAGGTATAAAATAAGTCAGTCACATGAAGCACAAGACAGAACTGAACAAAAGGAAAAAGTGATATATCGTTAAGACCAGTGCTGCCTTGTCTGGGAGACAGTTCTAACTTCTACTATATGATAGCTCTTCTGACTGTAAGCAAGTAAAGAAAAAACCTAAGGGGGATAATGAACACAACGTTATGCTGAAATATGTCCTCCAGAGGGGCAAAGGGTAAGGCATGGCTCCTCCTTCCTTCAATGTGCCTGTAGGACAACATGTATTACTGCTTAATCTTTAAGACATCCCACCTTTTTTCCTGGGCTGTTAGCTTGCTTCATTCCTCTAAACCCAGCTCCAGTTAAAAAGAATGTAAGAGAACTTCAGCATCCTCATTTCAGGTTTTCACCATCTTACACCAGCTTTATACCACTGAGCTTTACTCCATTCCTTTCAGCACAAAGAAATGTAGTACATATTCCTATGCCGGTATGAGAAGAAAACTAGAGGATCTAGATATTTTGTCTGCACCTCTAGTTACTGATCTTCTTGCTGTCCTGCTGCAGAATTCAGAGCCAACACCTATTTCTGGTGGCTAAGGATATCCAGCATCTTGATCTAGCCTCACACACAAATTTTCCTTTATGCAGGAAGAAGCTGCAATTCATTCCTGCAGCTAGAATGTTACCCCAGGCACACACGTATCTGCTACTGCTCCTGACTGATTCTGTCCTTACAGGTATGGAGAGTGACTCTCATCTCTTACTCAGTATTGAAAAATTAAGTACCTTAAAATAACCATTCCTCATCCCAATACTTCTATCATTATCTTGTTGTATTTTACATTTCTCATCTGTTTGTCAATACTGGAGAGGGCTTTGTTACTGACCTGGGTGAGATAAAGAAACCCATAATGGCCAACCTTCAAAAACTTACAAGAACAAATTCCAGCTTGTATTCAACATTGTGTATGAATTATAGCAATTTGCTGCTAATGGGGTTTTATTGAAGGGATGATTAATTCACTTCCTCAAGCACTAATTCAATTAATCAATCAATCAACCAATCAATTAATCAATTAATCAATCCGTCCTTATTTTGGAAAAAAAAAAAAAAGTTCAATCCTGAATTTTTCGCCTACCAAGGAAGGCCTTTGAGGAAGCAGGAAAAGTCATAATCCTCCAGTTTCATCATAGGGTGTTCCTGTTCTTTGTTTTAAGCAGAGAGGAGATTCTGACAGCTTTGCCATCGATGTTATGGTGACCTCCAGACATGGTCTGCTACATATAACCATTGTCTGCGCCCATGCATAGAAAAGGGAAAGGAATATGATACATTTTGTATAGACTGAATGAGATATACTAGGAAAGCTCGTCCATGTAGACTACAGTAATGTGAATTCAATCTGTTTAAAAAAAAACAAACCAAACCAAACCAAAACCAAAACCAAAAAACCTCACCAGATTAAAATATTTTTGGGAACTATAGAATTGAGAAAAAGAGCCATGACACTGGGTAAGGGGATACAGACACATCTGAAACAAGTGTCATTCGTCTCTGTGGGTCATGATGGTATCTTTTATTTTTTTTTTTTTTAATACACATGCTGCTTTTAAACAAAGGAACTATTTATTAAATAGCTTAAATTTGAAAGGTTATTCAAGCTGATTTTGTGTGTTCTGGCTGTGGTCTCATGCTATATTACTGACCATCTGTAGAAGCTTTAATGTTGTACCTTTAATGGAGAGAGCATATCACATTCAAATGACTTGAAAACATGAAGACAAAAATTCCAAAGTGTCTATTCTAAGTTTTAAAACATAATGAGACTTCTTGTTCTCTGTCTGCTCATTGAGGTGTATCTTGAAGATCATATGAAAATCAGCATGACTAAACAAAGGTAATTTCACCACCCACTCTTTTTCCTTTAGAACAAAGCGTTCTAGACAACTGCATGTAATCCAAGGGATACAGTAATACAGCTGTCATCACATCAAGTCAGACAATATAAGAACCATCTTTTCAGAAACTTTATTAACCAAGATATATGTTATAAGTTTTTTATTGCTGCTTAATTGTATGATATTTGTGTTGGACTAACAGTACAAACTGTTGAGATTATGCAGTTCATCTTTATGCTACTTCTGGAGTGTTGATTGAGTTTCTTCCAATTATGTCATTCTAGTTGTGCAATCTTCAAATTTCAGCAATTTACATTTCCTTTCACTATTTATTAACATATCTTATAATCAGATATTAAAAACACCCATAAAACAGCAGACTGTACAAAACGTAATACTTATCCTGTAAGTAGCATGTCATTCTTCACAAAATAAACCCAAAATAAACACAAAAATAATTTGTATCCACATGGAAAAAGATAGTAGCTTTAGCAGTCCAGCTTGAGCTTCCCTGCCAATGCCTTACAACAACAATTTGTCTGATGGACCTCTGTGACAGCCCCGCTGATCCTTCTGACAGATGCAGTGAGCATAATAGGTTTCATAAGATATAGAGGGAAAAAAGCTCTAACTTAATTTTGCAAAACTTTCATCTGTAAATTTGGTACTCCTGAACAAAGAATTTATGTTGGAGCATCTCAGTCTAATTTTTTTTTTTTTTTTCCTTTTGGAAGATAAAGGCATTTTGGGAGTCTTAATATAAAGTTTTCTCATGATGTTTTGTAAAATAAATATATCGTAATAATAAATGTAAAAATCAGAACAAAATATTTTGACTAATTCAAAGATAATTACTTTTTTAAAACTTATTTAAAAATGTTTTAATTCAATAGAAAGTTGTAAAATATCAGATTATCAGTTTAAGATCTATTGCTATAAAAGTGCCATTGAAATAATCTAAGATTCACACTTTGTAATCTTTGAGTGCAGCATGTGTGAATTGCCATTCTGTTTGAAATTACAGATGACATTGAATTTCTTTTATTGTGGATTACCTTTTGCAAGATCTTTGGTAGAAGATAATTTTATTAAAAAGTGGGAGTTTTACAATTTCTATTTCTATTAGGGCAAAAGGTGGCAGTAAAAACCATTAGCTTATTAATACCCGTGACATGTGGTGGACAGCATACTTTTATCTGTGCTGGTTGGCTGATCCGTGCCTACCCTGCAGAATAGTGGATAGACACAACCTTTTAGCACATGGAACTATCGCTTCTGCTGTCTCTACAACTCTAACACTGTTAGTTGCCGTGTTGACTATCACCTGCAAAGAGCTATGTGCTATGGAAGACACAAAACTGGTCTTCTCAAAGAACATAGTGTCATGTGGCCTTGAAGGAGCAGGACCCTGGCTCCAACTCGCTTCTGCAGCATGGAAGCAAACTGAGGTCAGCAGTATGAGTGTAATGGAGTGTAATGGTTGCTGCTGCCTACTACTAGACCTACTATGTGCCAGCATGGGAAGGGATTGACTGTTTTTTCTTCTGTCCTCTCTTCTCACATAGTTTAGGAATTGCTGATAGCATACTTATGGTCCTTGGATTGTGAACCCTATGTTTGTACTTGCTGAGGACCTACTAAACTAGTTGAGCAAAAGGGCTTAGCTGTATTGAGGATGAGCACTGCAGCATTCCCTAGAGGAATTTATGACCCTAGTGTCATCAGTTTAGTGAGTGAATGGGAAGTATGAAACAGCTAGTACTGAGTGAAAGACTGTCTAAAGTATCCATTGGGAAATGCTGACATAAGAGGGAAAAGGGCCAACCTAGAACATTCAGAAACAGAAATATTAATTCAGGGTGCAATTCCCTTTAGAAAGTAGTGTAAATGAAACCCTTACCAACCGCATTCGAGATGACACTATTTATGGGACCTTTGAGACAAAATGAAAGCAAGGATATTTTTATCTATAACATCAGTGTTTTATGCTAAACCTTATCCTGGATGTTTGCTCTCATAGTTAGTTGCTTATTAGGTGAGTGGCTTGATTAAACCCTTCACAAAATACAGAAGTAGGAAATCACAGTAAGAGCATAGGGATACTTTAGCATCTGCTCAGCTCTATCAAGATGACTATCTAACCACCTCTGAATTTACAGGGAAAATGTGCTGTAACATATCAGTTACAATAGTATCTGAAGCTCCATGTTTTGATATAGCTCTTAAAGGACTCTCTTTTTTGCTGATCAGCTGCAGGCACAGGGAGAACTTGGACCTGAAGTGTTCTGAAGGAATAGTTTGAAAACCATGATTAAGCTCAAAACAAGTCCCTTAGCAAAAAATGAAAAAGACATTTATTTTCAAAGGAAAATAACAGTTGGTTTCAAAACAATTTTGTAGTTCCAACAGAGTTCTTTGAGGAGAGAAGGTATGAAAATATTGGAATGAAGTGCAATCACAAGAATGTAGAGTGAAGGTAATAACAGCATGATTGTCATGAAAAATTCCAAGATTCAGTCTCCCTTGCCAAAACATACATATATATATATATAGTGGTGTTAATGAGACATATACCTCTAACACCAGACAGTATAATTATGTCTGAGAATCGTTATCACAGCTAAATAGGTGTTAATTGAATATTTCCTTTATTTTTTTCTTTTTTTTTGCTGGCCCCTCCACTCTCCTCCAAGATCATTAGCTCCCTGGCAATTGCCTTGTCCTCTCACCACAGAACTGCAGGGAAGTCCATCAGTCGAGAGATGGAAAAGGCCCAGCTGTTCCACAGTGGAACTCCATTTGTAGTGCTGAATAGAAGACAGTCTCTTGTAATAATAATCCAGCACCTCTGTTTGAGATCATGCCATTGTTCTGTAGCTGTTACATTCCCTGGAGCTGGCAGAAGGACATCATAAACACTGTTCATTAAAGGAAAAAATCCCTTCCATGAACTAAAAAACCTCTATCCTTCATGTAGGGACAGGAAACCATCAGTGGAATCAAACTTCCCATGGTGTTGAGCTAACAGTATCTCATTACAGAGGCATTAATCAAGAGCTGTATAATCACATTTTTATGTTTTAACAGTTAGAAAAGTAGAATTTAGTACACTTAATTGCCTCTCTGGAACAGACAGTGACCACTCCTGAGTGACAATTTCCATCTCAGACTTATGTTATATATTTCTTCCAGAAGATATTGAGTGTGTACGATAGCAAATTCCTGGAACATCTCAGGTATCACTCAAAACTTCCAAAGGAATGTTTTTGTTGTTATTTCCTCTGCTAACACAGAAGAAAAGTATGACCCAAACCATTTCACTAGGAAAATTTATGTTTCTGTTCAGTGTTTTGGGGGACTATTTTGTTACAGTATACACACATTAAATATATTACACTATGTATGCAAAATATTAGTATATGTTTTTCAGTCAATGATTTAGAGACTTGTATTTGAAAACAAAATCCAAAATAAATTAACGCATTGACTATTTTTATAATGATACAAATCAGCAAAAATAGTATTTTTTAACTCCATAAGACAGAAAAAAAATATTGTTACTGGAATAAATAAACCACTTGCTAAATATAAAGTGGAGACAAAATAATAAACTCTCAAGAATTTTCTGGTTGATATTCAATCTGAGTGGATAATACGAACAGATCAGTCCTTTCCAAAGAACCAGATCAGGATATGGTTTTAATAATATGTCACTTTTCAGTGTCCTTGTTTTGTGTATGATGACTGGCTTCAAAGTCTAGTCCACTTTCTTGCCTGAATGGAGCTAAAAATCTTAGCCTTAGGATGCTGTGTTAATGCAATGACTTAGTGCAAAGCCTTACTATAGTCTTGGTGAAGCTGCTCCACTTTACAGAAATAATTTGAGTAAGTAAAGGGTCCCAGTCTGCCTTTCCCAGGGTATCTCGTAACTCATTTGACAATCATTCTCACTTTTTCATGCCTTTTCTCCTTCAACATAGAATTAGATATTCAATGTAAACGACAAGGGAAAGTGGCACAGAGACCATTCTGGAACATACCACAGCCTGGTGGTCAATGTCATATTCTGGGAGTACAAAAAAACTTCTGTTAAAGGATGGATCAAAAATATTAACAGCACCCAGAGTTTTTAATGACTGGCCTATCTAGTAAAACAAGAATTACTCTTTCAGCTAGCTTGGGAACATGTGGGAAGTGGGGGACGTGGGTAGGTGTTGATAAGCATGATCATCTACCAAATCAAACTATATTTTGAGAGAAGTGGAGGAATGCACGTTTTGTGAGCCCTGGAGGAATTGAGCTATGAGAAAGGAACTCTGCAGTTTGATGCTGTCAGATTACAGGCTTATATGTATATACCTAGTAAAAAGGTTTTGGTACCATAGCAACATTAGTAATGGAAACGTAGGCTAAATTTTGGTAGTCCTAGATGGGTTCTGTCTGTGGCTGCTAGTATTGACTTGAAAACTGTTTTTCTGGAATTTACATACTAGAGTAACCATTCAATGTCGAATCGTCAGGTAAGTATTTAGCAGGCAAGCAAATGATTGGAATGAAGAAGAAAACAAGCATTGGAGATGTTTTCATTTTTTTTTTCCCAGTAGTTCTTCCTTAACTAGCTCAATTCCTCCCTGATCCAGAATGACAGGATCAATAGAGCTCTGATATTTTATACCCATTGAAGAGCGGGCTTTTACTTGTTAATTTCATGAGGTTTTCACTGAGATTAGTTGAAAGCTTTCTGGAAAAATAAATGTCTCTGAGGAACACAGGCCTCTCTTAACAAAACTAAGCACAGAGCTAATTAAACAAGATGAACATACTCATTTAAAAACATTTAGGAATAGAGATTTTACTGTAAACATCCAGGGAGTATGTGAGTATACTTTGATGATTTTTATTTCCAGTGTTTTTTTAACCCAGTTACTTACAGGTAATCACATTCTGCAATGTGATGGCATCATTTGCTATTTTTAAAAAAACTATATTTTCTGTAAATATAACGAACTATGGCAGAAAGAATCCTAAATCCTACACAGATTTCATCATAAGAAGCATTTAAGTACTTGAAGGCCAGTTTGCAAAGCTCTGTTTAGCTGTTGTGAGTTTCATTCTTTCAGTTTCCATCAAAGCTGACTTGGTTTTCACCTTCTTCCTCATTTAATTTTCAGACTTGGTGTTGAAGCTTTGTAAATTTTGTCTCTGGGTAAGTTTATTATAAAAGCCACACAACTGGATTAAAAGTGTGACAAAGGCTCCTGGTGAAAGCTAGCCAGATGAAGCATTTTGTTTTCTGCAGTTTTAATATGCTCTTATGGAAACCTGGCAAGGAAGGAATTCATTGCTGGAGCTGATAATGCTGAATGACATGTCTTGGTTTATGAAAATTATATTCTTTCTACCTTCCTCCCTTTTTAGGCTTTGTTCTTTTTATTTTCTTTTTTCCTTCCTCAGATAAGAGTAATGGGTTTAGCAACTTTATTGCTTTGCCTATTGAACCTTTAATTTTCTGCAGTATGTCTATTACTTTCCTGTTTATTTGGCTCTATCACAGCACTCCACCTTCCTTTACGAAGACAGAAAACAGTGAATCATTATGAATTAGGCAGGGCTAAGAAGAGGCTCCAAAGAGGATACTAGCCAGGGAGAATACTCATCTATTTAAAAAGGGACCAAGGATATCCTAAGACTGCTGTCAAATATAGATTTCCCTCTGTACAGCCTCTGTCTGTGTGTGAGAAGCTTTTATTCTGCTTAGCCTTCTGGTACCTGCTAATGATGTGATCACTGAAATACACATGTGCTGCAATGAAAACATCAGGCACCTCCTCGTGTTTGTTCATCAGTCCTCTCTATTAGCTGATCTAGTAGAGTTGCTGTTTTAGCTCAGTGGGTGGAGGTTTGTGGTTTTGGAAGCCACATTTAAATCCCAGTGCTGTGTTTGTGGTTGGCTGATGATCTTGGGGTCAGTTTGTGTGTGGTTACAGATCATTACACCCTGTAGACAGTAACAGTCATACCACATCATCAAAAATTATACCCTGTGAACACAGTCATGTCTTCTGAACCATCTGAATATTTTAAACTACTAATCTTTTGAAGACTCTGCATGCTAATTGGCTTGGAAAAGACACTTAATGAATTTTATCTTTTTGACATGTTTTAAGAATTTGGTTCCTACATATAGCAATTTTCTCAAGTTTGTTGTTGGACGGAAGAGAAAGTATTTTATATTAACACATCACAAATAAAGTAATTTGAGAGCATCTGTTACGGAAAAAGAACATAATGCATCCACTAACTTCAGTAGATGTTGGATCAGTCCCTGAATACAACAATATGTTAAATTCAAAGCAGGCACAAAAATAACAAACAGGCCAACTCTTGCTCTTTTTCCTTATACTGAATAATAGGAAACTTAGTTACATTCTTAAATACACATCATCAAGTTCTCAACATAACTGATTCTTATATCTCTGCATGGAAGAGGCATAGATTCAAGTCAGTTTCTACTTTTGGACTAAAGAGAAAGAGCAGACACAGCAGACTGCTGTAGTTAGTAAATATGAACTGGATGTGCTTCACAGGCTTGAAGACGAAGCTGTAACTTGAAGTCACAGCATATGTGACTCACAGATCTGAGTAAATATTTGTTTGTTGGAGTCCATTTCTTCTTTACCAGAAGAGGCAGAGGCTTTTGTATGAGTCTCTGGATGTTCTGCAACTTTCTGTAATTGCTGGCTATCCATGTACAAATGCTGGTTAAAGATGACGTGGCATATGAGAGTACACTAACCAGTTTCTTCTATGGATGAGGAAATAAGACAGAATAGTGGGATTTTTATTTTTTTTTCTTTTTTTTTTTTTTTAAAGGTGGTTTAAAAAATTTGATAACTTTTTTATACAA
>NDXB01020962.1:0-28065 GCA_002631895.1 Agapornis roseicollis
TGCTCCAAGATTTTGGCAGGCACAGAGGTGAGACTGACTGGTCTGTAATTCCCTGGGTCATCCCTTTTCCCCTTTTTGAAAATGGGGGTTATATTTCCCCTTTTCCAGTCTTCAGGAACTTCACCTGACTGCCATGATTTTTCTAATATGAAGGCCAGTGGCTTAGCAACTTCACTCGCCAGCTCCTTCAGGACCCATAGATGGATTTCATCAGGTCCCATGGACTTNATTTTTCTAAAGGCCAGTGGCTTAGCAACTTCACTCGCCAGCTCCTTCAGGACCCATAGATGGATTTCATCAGGTCCCATGGACTTGTGCATGTTCAGATTCTTAAGATAGTCTTGAATCAAATCCTCTCCTACAGTGGGCCCAAGGTCTTCATTCTCAAAGTCCCTGCGTCTGCCTTCCAAACCTTGGGTGGTGTGATCAGAGCCTTTGCCATTTAAGACCGAGGCAAAGAAGTCATTTAGAACGTCAGCCTTCTCCAAATCCTGTGTAGCCAGTTCACCCGACAGCTTCCAGAGGGGGCCTACATTGTCCCTAGTCTGTCTTTTATTTGCTACAAACCTATAGAATACCTTCATGTTATTTTTCACATCCCTAACCAAGTTTAATTCCAACTGGGCCTTAGCTTTCCTTATGTGGTCCCTAGCTTCCTTGACAACATCCCTGTATTTATCCCAGAACATCTGTCCTTGCTTCCACCTTTTATAAGCCTCTTCATTCAAATTTTCCTCAGCAGCTCCTTGTCCATCCAAGGAGGTCTCCTGATGCTCCTGCTGCTTCTAGTTGGGATGCAACACTCCTGAACTTGTAGCAGGTGATCCTTGAATATCATCCAACAGTCTTGCACCACCCTACCCGCTAGGGCTATATCCCATGGAGCCTTACTAAGCAGGTTCCTGAAGAG
The DNA here is from genome assembly GCA_002631895.1 of Agapornis roseicollis. NCBI lineage: Eukaryota > Metazoa > Chordata > Aves > Psittaciformes > Psittacidae > Agapornis > Agapornis roseicollis. Next base: position 911 of record NDXB01020962.1, read on the forward strand.
GCCAAAGTCTGCTCTGTTGAAGTCCAGGGCAGTGAGCTTGCTGCATGCTCTTGTCACTGTCCTGAGGATCTCGAATTCTACCATCTCATGGTCACTGCATCCAAGGCTGCCCTGGAGCGTCAAATTTCCAATGAGCCCTTCCCTGTTGGTGAGCACAAGGTCAAGCAGGGCACCTCTCCTTGTCAGCTCCTCTATTACTTGCAGAAGGAAGTTGTCTTCCACACAACCAAGGAACCTCCTGGATTGCTTGTGCTGGGCCATACCGTCCCTGAAATAGATATCAGGATGGCTGAAGTCACCCATTATGACATAGGCCTGTGAGGGTGAGGCTGTTACTATTTGTCTATACATTCCTCATTGGTCTCCTTTGGTACAGGTCTTCTGCAAAGGAGGTTCATTAATTTACCCCCATCAAGAATCAGACCTGTGCCTCCCTTGTTTGCACTTAGTTTCATTTCAAAGTCCCTAGTTTCAGATTACACATCTAATTCACTAAATTTAAAATTCCTTTTTCACCTCTGTGAGTTACTTTCAGAAGATTCATTTCACATATTATTTTAGTTGACATTAAAAGAAAATAGACATTGACTTTTTTTTGAGTGTTCCCAACATTTTTCCCCCCTAGCTGACACTTTTTAAGGTTTGCATAAATATATGCCAGATCCAGTAAAATAAAATAAGATTTGCAAAGTTTTGGGTTTTTTTGTTTATTTTGATTTTAATTGAAAAAGCGCTGACAAAGTGTGTGATTTCATTTTAGCAGAGGATGTGGCTGTCTCTTTTCTGGGTGGTGATTTGAGGCCAATGGAAATATACTGGTTTAGAACAAAAACTTCTACAGAACAGAGACATAAATAAAACCTAAATCTGTCTCAATATTGCAAGATGACAACCAGCTAAGCACAGGTAAATAAATAAATAATATGCAAATTTGCAAACTACCACCAATAACAAGAACAAAAAGATTTGTGCAACATTTATTCAATCAAGTCAGTCAGTAGATTTTCATAGAACAAGTGATTAAATGTATTCTACACAGTTCTGTGCTATGTGATTTAACTGAGTCACAACCATGTCATGTGACATGATAGCCTTGTGGTCTGGTCCAAACTAAATGGGAGTTACAATGACATGTGTTTGGTTCTATTTATACAAGAGTGCTATAGGATATACATGCAAAAGATTTGATACACAAGCCATAAGCCATCATCTGTATTGGTATATTCACTATTGACTATTTTTCTACTACTCTGGGGCTTAGATCAATAAGAGCATATTTATGTCCTTATAATCAAAATTTCACTCATCATCAGCACTTTCCTTGATTTAATGTTATTTTCTGTAACTCAGTAACTACTGAAAGGAAGAAATTATTGTCATTTTTAGTCATCACATAGTCTGACAGACAGCAGCCATTAAGGTGTTCAGATATGCTCCTGTTGCTGAGAGCAGAACCTGACCTTTCCAAACTATATATGCATGGTTTTCTTTGGTCTTAATTTAAAACTGTAGAAGAGGGACAGGAGCATACTGAGCACTTCCCAATACACTGGTATAATTATGGACATGCAGAGAAGGTATCCAGATTTGAGAGTAATAAATTTAGGATGACGTTTGGATTATCAATTATACTAACTAAACTGATTGCAGTAATTCTATACCAATGACTCAATATGAAAGTATGCTAGTATTAGGATAGTTTCAAGCAAATGTTTCTATAAAGCATAGTCATATAGCCATGCATGTAGCTAACACATGCATTAAGGAAAAAAAGTCAAATCTTAAGTTTACCACAAGATGAACCCAAGAGATCTACAGATTGCAGTTGGATTAATGTGAAATAGAGTTATATTGTGCAGAACAAACACAGCTGATTATCTACTGATTATCTATGTATTGGTGATTATCTACTGATTATCTATGTATTGGTGGGCTGTTAAATAATAAACTAATAAACCTTGGAACTTCCAAGCACTTCCTCTGAATAGAACAGCTTTCCTTAGGTCAATCAGTTTTCGTGAGGACTGGATGTAAAACAGAGAAGTATAGTTTCCTTCTAACCCGGAGTAAATGCTATTTAGTGTCATGTTTCTAAATTGAGAAGAATCCAGATCACTCCTTTAGTTTCCCAGTTTATTTTTCACTTCTCTTATCTGTACTGTATTAATCAGTCCCCTGTTTAAAATGTGTGCTGTCTTCTTCTTTCAACACATTATATTAAAACAGCAGTATTTTAACATAAATCTCCTCTTCTGCCAGCCTGAGAGTGTAGTTCAAGGTTTTATAAATCATACACACTGATCATCAATATATCATTTAACACTCTAATTCAAATTGACAACAGATCAGATAATATTTCAAGGAAAAAAGTTGTCTACTTCTGCTATGACAGCAGCTCAGAGCATCTCTCTGTACAGTTTTGGATCTATAGTTCTTAAGCATTCTAAATTATAAGAAAGTATTTTAGAAATCAGGAGCAGAATTTTGATTTATTGAGGGATTGTGGGAACCTTAGAAGCATGTTTGTACTTTGGATATGTCTGAAAGTTAAAAATGCAGTTTTCGAGTGAGCATCAGAAAGTGCTTTCCTGGAAGCCTTCGTTGGTACCTAGACCACAAATATTCATATCAATCCTGCCTCTTTCTCTCTCAGAAACCATTATCATTTTATATTGTCAGTTTACATCTGGACTAGATTTCATATATGCTGATCCTAATCCACTTAATGACTACCAAAGTTGTTCTAGATTATTGATCATGTAAGTGACTGCAGACTGTATGCTAGGGGCTTTGATACACCAAACACACTAGCTGATAAAATACTTGTGGCTCTTAGGCATAAACCAGCTGCATTATACCTTATGTCTATATAAGGCATCAATGAAGGTGCAACATGTGTAAGTATCGCATGTTCTTTTACAGGTCTTCTTTGCTTGGTAAGAAATTTTCTGGAATAACACACCTAACAACCAAACCTTATGTGAAATTCTGTAGAGTGAAGTGTGATCAGCTCTAAATTCCCATCGCTTTCCTTTTCCACTGTTTTGAAATTCCTACAAGCACACACTTCTATTTGTGCTCTATTTTCTCTGCCTCGATGGGACAGGTGACACAGTGGGACTATTTCCTTGAGCTGACTTTAAAAATACACTAGAGGTGTATTGAATCCAGAATTTTCCGGTTAACCTGTGGGTTACACAAAGTTTTCTTAGGGTCCCCTAAGAAATAAATTTTTCAAGTTCCATATACCGTTCAGAAATGCTGCAAGGTTTGCTTATTTAGTGATTATAAACTGCTCAGGGTTTTGAGACAAATTGTTTCGTATAATTGCTTGGATGCGCCATTGTGTTTATTGATGATAACTATGTTCTCCCTTTCTCTTACGGGAGAGAAAACATAAACCCATGATTTGAAACTCAAATTTCTGACTATGAAGATAGGGGATTTCTTTGCTCCTTTTTAATTTCCTCCTGTTTAACTTTGAATTTAAAAATTTATTTTTATTCACTAAGGGCATATGAATTATTTGATTATTGATAGCTCACATGCAGTAGCTTTTCTTTAATCATCTGAGCTGTTTGCCTGTAGTGGAAGTTAACACCCCAAAGCCAGCTGTCAGGATTGCAACAGGTATCACACCTTACAACAGAGGTTGAAAATGCAGAGACATGTCTCCATCACAAGTCTGTAAATTATAATCACACTCCAACACTTCAGCCAAAGTTCAGAGGTGCATCTATATAAGAAGCAAATGAGTTAAAGACAGTTTTTATAACCTGGATATCATAGTTCAATTATATCTAAGGAAAGTCAAATTTTGTTCATCACTCTGGCAGGTTGACCCTGTCTGGACATCAAGTCACAGCCTTCTTTGGGCGTCTCCCTGCTAGACCTCCATAGACCTCCATGGGCTGCAGGAGAATCTCTGCCCTGGTGTCTGGTGGGTCTGTCTTGTAGCTGGCTGACATTGGCTCCATTGGACATGGGGGAAGCTTCTGGTAGCTTCTCACAGGAGCAACTCCTGTAGCCCCACCACAACCAGCAGTTTGCTATGTAAACCCAATACAATCACATGAAAACCCAGAAGACACTGAATGTTTTTAGATCAATGTGTTTTAAAAAATAATTTTGGCCGTATTTTGAAGTACCTTTTCTGCCTATGACTGAACCTTAACCTTTATTTGCATGAAGTAAAAATTCACATTAAAAGTACGTTTTAATGCAATGAGCTAGTTACCTAATCTACTTATTGGAGGATACTGTGGATAATTATATTTATGTGGTTTTGATATGACTAGTCAAATTCATGAAAAAATCCACTGAGGACAATTAAACGTATTTATCTTTGCTCCAATATGAGCAGTAAATTGTTGGAAACTGGGAGAAAATCTGCATGTAGCTTACCTAATCTTATACTTTTTCCTAAGTAATTTTATTTTAGGTGCTGTCAGAGACAGGCTGTTGGGTGACAGGGATCTTCTACAGCCTGGATGTAGCTATTCTTCTTGCCTTATGGTTATTTCAGGCAGAGTTTGTATAGCCACTTTCCTTGCTACAGGGGAGAAAAGCTTGAGTCTAGTGCTCAGCATTATTTAGGTCTGTTCCAACAAATTTTTCAGCACATTTAAGGTACCTGAACTGCTTGTCCCTAGCTTAACCCAAAAACAAGTCCTAAACCAGCACCTCACTCTTCACTATTTGCTTTAGGGGAATATGAGGTCAGCTTAATTTGCTGGGTTCCACCTTGCATAACACTGTGCAAGCATGGTCTGTGAAGTACTGCACCATAGCTAGAAGTGAATTTAAAATAACAATATTTCATTGTTAGTTCCCAGAGGAGATACAATTGAAGTGCGGAAGAAGGAAATTTAAAATCAATGTGCCATTTAATTGCTTTTATTTCCTGAAACGACTGACAATGAAAAAGCCATTTTATTTTAAATGTGGGTTTTGGTGAACCATATCCTCAGACAAAAAGGAAGAAAAATCATAGGCTTTTAATTTTCTCTCCCTCTGGCTTCATATTGCTCTGGGACTACTAAGTCTTGTAGCATCCAAATTGTCTAAGTGACTGTATGAAACATAACATTTAAACCCCCTTAAGTAATTGTAAATCAAAGCTGTTTTATCATTTATAGTACCTTTATTTTTTAAAATAATTTTTATATAGCATCTTTCAACCCAAACGATCTCTTAGTGTTTTATAAACTGAATTCCCTTCCATCAGCATCAAGATTTGGCTACCTCTGAGAGGTTAAGAAACTGGCAAAACAACAACTTTTTGATTATCACAGGTACAAACTAACATACTGGCAAAGACTGTTGAGACAAATTCCTTTATGAGAGAAGCTGTCACATAATTTTCACCCACTGAGAATGTTAGGTTTTCAATATCTTGGCTCTACGAGTCTCTTCTGGTCTAGTATGAGACACCCCTGTGCATGGCAGGGGGATTGGAACTTGATGATCTCAGAGTCCTTTCCAACCCTAGCCATTCTATGATTCTATAATTATAGCATATAATCTATCTTATTTCTTTACAGCAAATAAAGTGATGAACAGAATCTCCTTACAAGCAAGTGAATTTGCCAAACCATGTCATGACCTAGTGGCAAAAGAGAGTATTGGAGAGATGTTGTTCTACCAAACATATTTCTTCCAACATGAAGGAATTACTCTCTGGCACCTGTGATGTGTACAAAGGAAACCAAAGATGAGTTTGTGCACCTTTGATTCTCTGAACGTGAGAGAAAGCATTGTTCTAGGAGCAAGTACATGCCAGTAGTATACTCCAGTCATGTGTGTCTCCTACTGCTTCATCCCAATGGATCTTTCTGAGCTTCCCTATTTGAGGAACTACCCTGTGCACATGCAGAAACTGAAATCCATGTCTCATCCTTGTTGTTTCTCTTCTCTTTAGTCTAAACAGAGGTAAGTAGAGCAACACACAGAACAAAACTGTCCCTTTTTATAACACCAATTAAATGACATAATTATATATATAAACTAAGCAATTACAATGCTTATACTAAAGAAAAGGGGTAGACATGTTAAGCAGTTTATTCGTCTTATCCTTTGAAGTGAAAAAATTAAATGGTTTTAAAGAATAAAATGTGATTGAAATTAAATCAAACTTGAGTTTACCAGATCTGAAGAGTCACGTGTTTCTACTTATTTAGATACCCTCAGTCAGCAACACTGATTTATATAAGCTGTACCACTGAAGGCATATTTGAAATTAGAGCTTTCCCATATTTTTTAAAAAATTATTCCATAAGATGTTTGTCTTGCTAAATTCATCATTTTTCAAGTATAATAGAACAGATAATTTTTCATCTATTGGTGTTGAAGACGGGTAATTCATTGTCTGATATTTGTCATGCAATATTTGTTGTGCTCATGTTTAAAACATTTCAGTCTCCCTAATGGGAGCAGAAACAAACTATCAGATCTAGAGGAGCACATAATGCATAGTAATTAGTAGAAATACAATGTATAAATAACTCATAGACATAACTTGCATGAAATGTGTAGCAGATGCAGTAACAGAAATCAATGCATTTCCTCATTTTAACAAGTCATCAATCCTTAAAGATGCCAAAATGATGCATATGAAATGGCTGCTGAAAAGGTGTTTGGCCCAAAACCTATGTGGAGATGTAATTTCAAATGTTGTCTATACAATTATAGGAAAGTTTCTGAGAAAGTGTAAGATAGTGCAGCCCCATTCCTTGAACGGAAATAATTATATACTCTCTGGGTTTTGATCGAGCTTCCATGCATACACATCTGCACTCCACTCAAGTAAAATTAATTTCTGTGTCCTGAAACTGACAGGGGCTTGTGTCAATTTAAGAAAGGGTTTGTAGCACGCAGAACTGTTGAAAAGCTGCTTTATGAAGAGGCCATTACCATATTAGGAGGTATTCAACACTACAGCTGAGAGATAACTTTCACAACTTTTCTTAGACTGGAACACCAGCTAGTGGAGACTTTCAAATTAAACTTTGTTTTGCTTGGTGTTGAGCCATATAAGCTTGCTCAGCATTTCTCAGATGAGATCGGAGAACTCTGGATGTGACTCTCCCTGGAGGTCTTTGGGTGACAGATCTTTGTACATTCTATTGAATCCTCAGGGTCTTCTTCAGGTTGGCTCTTGTGACTTCTGCATCTCCCATATCATCTTGACAGCTTCAGTAATTACCTTCCTGAATCCAGCCTTTGGGGACTGATGATGAGCACTGCCTGTAATGCCTGCAGAGGCTGTGGCAGCTTGCCTTCTCCAAAGTTATTTGTAAGCCTTCTGTCTCAGCACTACCACTTCTCAGGTTGAAATAAAATTTTAAGAGAGTAACAAAAGTGCTGCTCCTCATCCTGCACAGAGAATGGTACCTTGCTGACTCATAAACTTTCAGGTCTCTGTCTGCAAACAGCTAAGGCTGCTTAGTGTTGCAGACAAAGTCCACTTACTATTTGAAACAACCTACTCACATATGCCTTGCAACATCTCTCTTGCCTTGTACTGTGGGTTCATTCTTCCTTTCAGAATAACTGAAAATAAAATAACTAAGTTCAAATGCTTCCACATTTCAAACCACCATGATTTTATAATTTTTTTTTTTTTTAGTTTAGCTCATATAACAACTCACATTTCACTTTTCCTCAGCACTTATGTTCTCTTTCAGGCAATTTTCTTCTAATACTCCTAGCATGCAACTGTGCTTCCTGCTTGAGATGGTTCAATTTTCTAAGAAGACATACTTAAAAAAAAGATGTTATCCAGAGATTAACTCGTTGTGGTTGAAATTTCTGTACTGTCTGTCGCTCTGCATTTGCTCAGATTACTTAATGTTTATTTTTTATTTTATCTGAGCTCTCACCCGTATTTTCAATCTGTTGTTTATCATTTCTGTTGTTTATTCTGCGTGTCTTTTACCTGATTTTTTTCTATTGATTTTCTAAATCACAGCACTCTTGAGTTCCAGTCTTGCTTTCTGTCAGATGTTTGTTTGAGCAAACTCTACACTCTGTGAATAATATTTCTTTCAATCTAGCACCATTTTTCATACCCTTGAGAACATTTTAAAATGTGGATCTTGTGATTGAATATATGAGCACAGAAAGCCAATTTTTTTCAAACTGAGCATATTGTGAATATTTTAGATGAAACGTATGAAATGTTTGCCAGCAGTTACAATATTATAAATAAATGCACTTATAATAGAGAGAAAAAAAAAAAAAACAAAAAAAAAACAAACCAAAACCATGTACAGAAAATATGCACAGAAAGGATTAAATTCATGAAGGAATTTAAGTGCAAGTAACACTGAAAGATGGTGCCCAGAGAAGCTGTGGCTGCCCCAGCCTTGGCAGTGTTCAAGGCCAGGCTGGACACAGGGGCTTTGAGCAACCTGATCTAGTGGAAGGTGTCTCTGTCCCTGGCAGAGGGGTTGCAACTGGATGACCTTTAGGGTCCCTTCTAACTCAAGCCATCCTATAGTTCTATGATTCTATAGAATTTTCATTTGGCATAAGGGGGATTTTCAGATTCTTGTGTATACAGAAATGTAAATATCTTTTTAAAAGCAAATTTCTTCATAAGGTCTTTTATATAAAAGATATCGTATCTTGAAACAGTGGTTCACTGTATTTTTATTTTCCTTCCAAAGTGGCTTAACTTTTATAGCTAATTGTTAGTCTTCTTGGTCTTTTGTTAGAGAGTGGTGCTGAGAATATTGACATTTCTCTTGTTATACCTCCTCATGTTTTGTTTCCCTGACTTCTTCCTTTATTTCTGATGTGTTCAATGAATCACTCTCAGTGTTGGTGCTCAGCAAGAGAGAGGTTGACTTTGCAACATGGGGAAGCAGAGGGCTGATGCTATAACCACCAGGAAGCCTTGTGGGTTACTGCTGTCACATGGAACTCTACTGCCCCGATCAATCCTCCCCAGGATGGAGGCATTTGTGTGGAAAGACTTCTTCATTTTATTTTGATTTTTAAGTAGAATTTAGTGTTTGCAGAATGTGTCTGATAGAAGAGAAAGGGGCTGAAGTTCAGCCTCTGTGCTGCTGTTTTAATCCTTTGTCTCTCTGTTAAAAATGCTGTCCAGTGTGTCAGTTATGACAAGGATGTCTGTATATAAGTAACTGCTTAGAGACCATCAAGAGCATAAAAAAATGTGTCAGAAGATATCAAGCTAGGGAGATTTGAACCACAGACCTTTAAGAAAGCCGGTTCTCTACCAGAATGCCAACAGACTTCTGTGCATCCAGCTGTGTGCGGCTAATGTCCCTAGTTAATATTACTGTGGCCAGATGTTGATAGCAAAAAATAAAAAATGATCATAATGATTCTAAGGGGAAAAAAATAAAAAAAAAAAAATGGCTAAAATATAGCAAAATTCCAATTCCATACAAGCTGGGAGAACAGGGCACTACTTGCGCTCTGCTGCATGGTCCTTGTACCAATGTTTAACAAAATAGTGAAATCTGTCCTTCCGACCACTATTGCATGTGAAACAATATATTTGAGAAAAAAAAAACCAAACAAACCAAGGCATCAACACTGCTCTTTTACTGTACCTGCACCTACAAAAATAATAATATACTAATGAGTATCATGAAACATCTAGAAAGGCTGCTTTCCTTGTTGCTTAACATCTTTATGTGCATCTCTTTCTGGCATATGGTGTTAATCTGACAGTTTTTAGAACAGAAAACCTTGCTCATATTCACAGAATGCATCTGGTATCACCTCTGATCTTGGGGAAAACAGTTACCACGTGTTCAATAATCTTCACTTTCTCAAAGACACAGACATTTCAGAGGCAAAGAGTGGAGAAAAGTGAGACCTAACAGAACATAAGCAAAGTTTTTTTCTTTTTCTCTCATATGTCTTATGTTTTTGTTTGTTCAGTGACTTATGAAGCACCAGTTGTGATCTATGCTAGTACAGTACAGAGCGGAATTAGCCCCTCACTCTCCAACCTCACTTTCAGACTTTGATCTCACGCTTGAACATAGCATGAACATACTGACCAAGGCAGTGAGTCTTACTATGAGGAGACTGGACAAGCACTATGTGTGGTACCAGCCTTTAGTCCTGATAATCTGAGCAGCTCTGGGAACTCAGCAGAGTTCTGTGTTTTCTAATTTCAGCACAACTTGACAGCCACTTTATCCCTGCTGTCCCCGATCCTCTAGCATTTTGTGATAAGCCTTAAGTCCTGCATAGTACATGAGCTCATTGACAGGATAAGTGAAGAACGAGGAGGATTATTCATTGTTCTCATTAAATGTAAATCCTTTCAACAATAACTTAGCAGGAAAGCAGTGTTACTTCACAGGGAAATTTACTTTGGGCAGCTATACTTTAAAAAGCTGCACTTTATTCTGGAAAGATGCTAAACAATCACATTTCCTTCTTTTCTCCTTTCCTTCCTACTGTAAGGACTTCTTTATTTTAAGGAAACCAGTGGTTAGCTTGGTTTTGCCCAGATTTTGTGTCAGGAGAGGCAACTGACACACTTGGGAAAATATGTGGGTAGCATGACACTGGCACAGGTCCCGGTAACTTGTAACCACAACGTGATGGGATGCTGTCACATGCATAGCCCCCAGGAGGAACAAAACCACATGACTCATCATAAAAGGGGGGTTGGAACTAGATGAGCTTAAGGTCCTTTCCAACCATAACTATTCTATGATTCTATGACAAGAACCTTGGTCATTCAATTTAAAGCCAGACTCAGTGGAAATACTTTAAAATCCATTTCCTACTGGTCTTCAAAACCCCCCAAGTATTCTGGTAGGAAAAGTATATAATAGCTAACGGAGTTATGTTTTCTACCAGAACTGGGAAAATTGTGTACATATTAGCTAGAAAGTGAGCGAAGAGTTTTAAGACAGTGATCCTAAAAATCTCTGTAATTCTCTGTCATTAAGTTACAAAAGAGTGGCTATGTATGCTGCACATGGGCTTGTTTTGGTTGCAATTTTCTGCATCGTTCTTGCTAACCATTTATAAAGAAGTTGGCTTTTCCCCTTGGTGGAGGATAGACTGAGTGATCTAATAGAATGTTTTCCATTATGACTTTTGATTCCATGAATAACAATTTTTTGGGGGCTAAAAATAAGGAGAACATGAAAAGATGCCTATATAAAAAATTAAAAAACTTGTATATTGTAATAACTATATATAAAATGTAACATTAGAATGTTTTCAGAAGAAATTTCTACTACTGTATTTCAGAAGGACAGCTTATCAGTTGGTTGCGATTTAAACTAGATCCGAATATTAACTGAGATGTGGTGCTCTGCTTTATTTCATCAGCAGGTGGGAGGGGAGGTAGTAATAAAAGGTGCCCTGAATTTGGTTTCCCGACTAAGATGAAGATTTTTCTATTGCTATTTTATATAACAGCTCAGCCTTATTTCCTATATCCTACATGGGCATAATAAAAACATCTATTTAATATCTATTCAAGGATATTGATAGCTTCTGTAAAACTCCCTAATTATCAATATTTTGCTGATACCAGAGTTGTTTTCTTTCTACCGGAGTTGTTATGTTCTCCACCATCAGCATATATTTCCAACTCTGATTCAAACCCCTGTATGTATCTATGCTTAAAGAAACGCATAGTGTATCTCTTGCCTAAAAAAGGCTTTGCAATATATTTCCCACAAGAAGTCACGAATAGACCCAAGCTTGAACAGTTTTCAAGGTTTGAAAACAGGGCTAAAATCACCTGAAGCTCAGAAGGAGTTGGCAGTGCCCAGTGTCTGAAATAAACCAAAATGAAAACATAGAAGTGTAGATAAAATTGCGTGGCTGAAGCCTTTTTTAGTTGCACTTCTGTTCTTTGTAAATGTGCTCCCTCTTTCTATCCCTGTGACCTACGTCATCTTCTCTTGCTCTTCTCTTTTCTTGTTTGATGGGAAAAATCGATTTGTAGTGGACTACTCCTTTGCTAGGATTAAGAATTTTTGGCAGGTTTACAAAGACCAGATTGATTAAAGATTCTTTTCAGACACTAGTTGTCATGTGTTCCAGGTGCTTCTCAACAGCACATCTATATGCCAAAACCTCCCAAGATCTCTTCATCTTCTTCTGCCAAACAAAAGATTTGCAGAGTGGGACAGGAAGTACAACTGTCTTCTCCAGTTTGTGTGTTTTATAGCATTCTCATGATCTGAGCCTCATAAGGGTGATTACAACTCTAGATAACTTATCTAGAAACAAGTTTAAAAGACACACACACACTAGCAATGAAATGTAAAGCTGTGCAAAATTCTTCAATCACAGATATATTGAGGCTCATAATTATTTCATGGAAAGAATGGCTTTCCTTGTTTCTTTGTGTGACATATTCCCTGAAGAATGATTTTCTAACATGCACCAAATATTAGTGTTTTGAAAGACCAAAAATGGTCTTTATTCACAAAGGTACTTAAGCACTGTAAGCACTTTAAGCACATCCTTAACTGGACTTCATACATGCTTCATGCTATATCTGCACCTAAAATCTGACCAGAATCAAGGTTTTCAGTATAAGATAAACCTCAGCTGCTCAGACCTTAATTTTATTTTTTTTATTTTGAAAGTTGAGCAACTGAGAATTGATAAAGTAACATTTAAAGAGAAAAAACCTGCATGTAATTTATAAGGTGTTCTGGAAGATACATTAGAAAGCATGATGAGATGCCATCAATCAGTGCCTAGGCTACTCAAGATGCTAAATGATTTTCTCTTTTCTACTTTCAGCAGGAGGACAGATCAGGTATCAGTATGGAACATTTTTCTAACTGATGGCATCATTTTCTAGCACCTTTTCTTGATTTATGTTCTTGTGTTTTTCCAGTCTCCTTTATAACACCATCCAAAACAGAAACATTAGGTATTTGTTATTTAACCTCTATGATACCTTCAGAAATTGGCAGAACAAACTGCACAGGACTCATATTCTTATTGTTGCTTTAGATGACAATTTGGCAAAACTGAAGAACTGCAACATTGAATTTATTTATTGTTGTATCATAAAGATATGGAGATGTTAGTGTACTTTTGGCCTTGGAAGAGATTTAATTTTCCTTACTAGCAAACAAGGTCAACTGAAGAAGACCTTTTCCTAGTCCCAGTAAAATAAATAGGAATTTTGGCTCCCACATACAATGGGAGGAACACTATCTCCTAATTATTCATTAATTTCCTGGTACCAGACTGAGCTCTCCAAGAATTTTGAAACTATGGGCCAATGTAACTCATAATTTATTTAGCAAGGTATGGAAATTTATACTGAAAAAATAGAATTCAATTCCCCATCTGAGAAGTTTCTGGCTATTTCACAGCCAGCTCAGAGACAGTGATTTCACTGGAGTCTGTCCCTTGCCACTTCAGTTTGCAATCAGAAAAATAACTGACTGACAAAAAGCCCCAGAGCTGGGGTTTCCACAGAATCAGCCAAATGCTCATGCTTGTTTCCCAAACTAATCTTCTTCTTCCTTGTCAATGTAATATAGCTGATGGCAACATCACATAGCATATAGCATGCAAGAAATAACTAACCTGCAATCTTTAGGAGTCTAGCAATATAAGCAACTTGATCCATCCACCCAAACTGACCAGTTCCAAGTTTTGTCTTTGCTTTAAAGATGACTTGAGCTCGGGGATTGCTCTGAGTTAAAGTCCATGCAGCCTTGAGAGGGTGAGAATATTGTAGCTGTTTTACGCAGTCTGCTGCCTGTCTGGGAATACAAGCTGAATTTTAGTCTCAATGTAGTTTAAAAAGACCACACTGCTGTGTCAATGCAGATGAAAATTATTAAATTCTATTAGAAACCTAATGCCTTCTCAAGACTCCCACATGTATTCAACATGTATTCAAGATAGAAAATTGTCTTTGCTATATTAGCACAAAGGAATTTCTAATGTATTATTGCAGCAATAAAAACAATGAGATGTGTCAGTAGAAGGTGTTAAAGCTGTAAGTGAACTAGTGACACTACTTTGGAAATTTTAGTTCAAGTATTATTTCACTGTGGTGCAGCCATTCAAACTAGATTACCTTAGCTAACTTGGTACAAAAGACTTAACCTCAGAGACGTATTTTGAGAATCATAGAATCAACTAGGTTGAAAAGACCTTTAAGATCATCAAGTTCAACTGTTACCCCAGGACTGCCAAGGCCACCACTAAACCATATCACTGAGGGACTCATCTACATGGGTTTTGAACACTTCCAGGGACAGTTATGCCACTACTTCCTTGAGCATCCTGTTCCAATGCCTGACAACTCTTTTGGTGAAGAACTTTTTCCTAATATCTAGTCTAAACTTCCCCTGGTGCAGCTTGAGGCCATTCCCTCTGGTCCTATTATTACTTGGGAAAAGAGACCAACCCCACCTCATTACAACCTCCTTTCAGGTAGTTGTAGAGAATGTCAAGATCCCTCCCGAGCCTTCTCTTTTCCAGACTAAACAACCCCAAAGGTTGTTTCTGCTGTTTTTATGATGAGGGGTACAGAAGTGAATACAGCATTTGAAGTGCAGCCTCACCAATGACAAGTACAGGGGGATTATTACTTCCCTAGTCCTGCAAAAAATGAGAAGTGCTATGTTGAAATTTATTCTCACATTTGCAACAGTGGTGGTACTACAGAGGTAGCTCATAGGGAAACACAGGTGTGTTAAACCTAGGCTGAACCTGACAGAGCTGCAGAGCAGGAATGAGATGAAATTGCTCTCTCTCGCTCCCATTATGATTACACAGCTTCCAGAGTCTTAACCAAAATCCACAGAAGGCAGAGAGAGTCCGTTTGATACAAAGAAGGGGTGTGTGTGTCCAAAAGAACGCTTTGTTGGGAATCCAGTGGGGTTGATTGTTATTTATTTTTTCATCATCTATTAGTCTGTCCCACTAAAGTCACAACTGGAGTAGTTATTTGATTTTTTTCAAAATCCATAAAAGCTAGATATTTCATTACCTTTGGTATTTTGAATATATCTGAAGTTTTGCTTCTGACTATGAGATCTAAACCCACCAATATTTGTAAGACTCACAATAAAATTGACACCATTGGCATAGGAAATCCCCAGTGACAATTACTCAAAGGAATTGAAAGAGCTTTGTTTGTACAGGTGGCCAGTATTTTGGACTGACCTATAGGAAATTCAGTTTTCTGTTATTACTTAGTATAGAGGAGAAATTATTCTGGCTCTAAGGGTTAGTTGGAACCACTACTGTCCTTTAATCACATGCCCAGTATCTGATTCGCAACAGCAGTTGAACATAATTTACTCTACAGCATCAATAAAAACCCAATGAAAAAAGGCAGTGTGTAACAAAGTGTACGAGTGGCTAAGAGGTTCATCAAGACAAAACATATGGGAAAGGAATAGTAAGATCATACACACTGGATAAGGTGTCATTCTCTGAATGAATTGCTTGAGCAAGTAGAAACTACTGGCTGAGATGACATTGGTGCCCTTCACTGTGGAAGAACTTTCAGGAATATAACTATTTCTTTTTCTTCCCTCAATGAGCTGGTAATTGCAGACTGAAATTTTTTCTAATCTCAGTCCCAAACAGACATTGAATGATTTAAGGGATTTATGCAAGGTAAGCACAGCACAAGAGTAACTAGCCTTGGGGGAGTGGGAGAGAAAAATTAGACTTGCCCCTGCAAACCTGTTGCTTCCTCATAAGAAAATTTAGGACAGTGTCTAAAATCTCCTGCCAGATCATTTCAATTATTCACAAAAGGCCAAAAGAAGGGAATTAACAAGTCTTCTCTGAAAGATATGAACTTTGCTGGAGAAAGCCATAGCACACTTCAAGGAACAGGCCAATTCTTCTGTTCTGACAGACAGTTGTGCTTCAGTAGTCTAGGAATCAAATGAGAAAGGTTTATTCTCTGAATCCCTAGGCTTGTCCAAAGTCTAGAGATGCCTGAGCATAACAGTAACAGCAACATACGATAATGTACATTTTAGTGATAGACTGCTTTTATGTACTGCATAATGCAGAAGGGGAAAGGCATTCTGCCTGGTTTATCTGCATCTGTGCCAGAAGACTTGCTGATAGAGGTCATGCAGCCAGAGGGTAAATTTTTGCTATGTTCCTAGCCCTATAGCTAGGGTAGAAATGTCTTGTAACATATTTAACTTCAGGGTCTGTGTTTTAATTTCCTATTTCAGTATTTGGCTCTTTTTCTGGGGCCAGAACAAAAGCTATCTCTATATCATTACTGTCTTCCTTTGAAGAGAGAATCCTTCACCTGGCAGGGGTAAGAAATACTCCTATAAAATAAAGCTCAGTGTTCTGTACATTTTTTGCGAATCATAAACTATGGACAATTTCAGATTATTATGTACAACAAAAGATCATATTTTGTGAACCCTTAGTAAATTACTGCAATTCTTATAGTACTTCTGTGATGATGATAAAGCTATTTGTCTTCCAACAACATTCAAGACACACTTTTTCTATAGCACTCTGTTACCAGAAGCACAGAACACAGTTTGGATTGATGTAACTTGATATGGTTTTGATGAGATTCAGGGAATCTAATATGACAAATAGACATTAACAACACAAACCTTCCGGCTAACAAGTTTTGAAAAGAACTAACTAGAAAAGAGAGATATCTTACGAAAGAAATGCTGTGTGTAAAAAATAGTAAATGCCCCAGCTCAAAAACATCTCTATTAAGTAATGAAGAAAAAAGTCTGAGAATTTCAAATTCAAAAATTTATATGAGATTATATGAATCCTTTTGCTTGTGACTATATCTTAGGTATCTTTTAATGAATATTCATATAAAGATTAGCTCCAAGTTAAAGTAACAAGCTAACAAAGTACTAGCTGCGTATGTATATGAACCCAGAATCTTAACACAGATTTGAATAGTTATCTATCACAGGCAATAATACCAAACTTTGAAATGTCT
Source organism: Agapornis roseicollis (assembly GCA_002631895.1). Lineage (NCBI taxonomy): Eukaryota > Metazoa > Chordata > Aves > Psittaciformes > Psittacidae > Agapornis > Agapornis roseicollis. The sequence goes on from NDXB01020962.1 coordinate 17,862, forward strand.
ATTTTCTTTAAAATAGTGATATCAGCAAGATATAAACCACTTTGTATAATAAAGAAATATCTGCCCTTAAATAGAATTGCTATTGCATACTTTGAAACTTTTCACTAAAAAGATCTCTTGACGGAAAGGGACTTAAATTACAATATTGTACATATACAGAGTAACATTATCCTTATTTAAATTATCACTTGCAAACCTAGGTAGTAGTGCATTTCTACCCCCTTAATCTCCAGGAAAAAAAAATATTATCATATTAAGTATGTCCTAGAGTCTCAGCTTTCACTGAAGCAAAAAAATGTTCTTACAGCTTATGATGACATAGATAACCTTAAAAATAAGAACCAAGTGTAAATGATGATACTTTAATCTAGAAAGAAGCCATCCATCTCAAGATGTAGTTTATTCTGCAGCTATATTCGTAGCAGTTTGGATATCTCTATTTTTAACTAACTACAGAAAGATTCACGTATTATGCATTATTTTCTATCTAACACTATCTGTGTCCTTTGCAAATTAATTTTTGCATACTCAGATACAATGAACAGCCCTATTGTTCTCAAACTCTGTCTCTTGATATCTTTTGTATTTATGTTATACTTTGCTAAGGAAAATCTGTAATACTTTGAAAGCATGAGACATTGGAATAAGAAATACAGTGAAATAAAGTACAGCAAAGAACAGAGTGCTGCTTTTACTACTCCTTCTTGTTTGAAGCCCTGTACATACTACATATGTGTGTGTATCTATGCACACCTGTATACATATATACATACATATATAGACATAAGTATATATGGATAGTTGTAAGCAAGGCTGTAACACTAGAATTAAAAGAAAGCTAAAGAAACAGTGACAAAAAAAATTAGTTTCACTGCAGTATAGTGTGCCTAGTGCAGGTTTTAGGCTACAATTTAGGGGAGTCAAAAGGATAAGCAAATGTGGAGGTCAGTACACTTTCTGAAGAGCTCTTCAGCTTCTTCTCTTCTGGTCACTCCTCACATTCTTTAGGGAGGACTGTTGCTATATTTTTAAAATATATTAAAAGGAACCTTTTGTGGGTTAAAAGAACCATTCAGCTTCTGAATAACCCAGGAAGCTAGTAAACCAAGTGTCATTTACTGTACAANGAAGAGCTCTTCAGCTTCTTCTGGTCACTCCTCACATTCTTTAGGGAGGACTGTTGCTATATTTTTAAAATATATTAAAAGGAACCTTTTGTGGGTTAAAAGAACCATTCAGCTTCTGAATAACCCAGGAAGCTAGTAAACCAAGTGTCATTTACTGTACAAGTTGTAATTAATTTTTTTAATTTTCTAATCAGGTTCTAATAAGTACATGACCTTTTTCAGGACTCAAATTGTATTGATAGGACAGACAGATCAACATAGTGGCATGACTAAATGGAAAATGGAAAACAATATTTATACCTCCTGTTAGTGGTTCCTTTGATGGCATGAGGTACAAGAATAAACAATAGTGGAGGAAAATGAAGCAAAAGATGTGAAAGTCTACATGAACTTTATAATAGGTAGCACTACCAGCAAAATTTACACATAAGCTATAAAGAATTTCTCAGATTACAGGTTTAAGGTTTTATTCCCTTTTATGCCACTTTTCTACAACTGACCATTTCTATGAATTTTTTTTTATTCTGAAATTGTTAGTTTATATTAAAGATACCAAAAAGAACGAATGGCACATGCAGTTCAATATCTAAAGATGGAGATCCAGAAGATTTAGTCTTTGAGAGAGTGGACCACCATGCTTCCACTTGCCTTTTCCTAACAATCACTGGCAAAAAGCAGAAAATACGTAGCTAACATTAACTTATAGTTCAAATACTGGATATTTTTGAAGGACTCATAGTGAAGAAATTTCAAGATCTAATTGTTTTTATACCAACTGNGCTTCCACTTGCCTTTTCCTACTTCAGTTCATAACAATCACTGGCAAAAAGCAGAAAATACGTAGCTAACATTAACTTATAGTTCAAATACTGGATATTTTTGAAGGACTCATAGTGAAGAAATTTCAAGATCTAATTGTTTTTATACCAACTGATAACTTGATAGTAAATGTTAAAGGATAGTAGACTTTCTTCATAGAAAACTCTAGAAAGCAGACTTTCTTGGAATTTCTTGGGTTTTTTTGTTCTGGTTTGGTTTGAGTTTTTTTTTTGGAGTGGCAACAAATACTGGCTTAGAGACAGCCTATTTATTTTTTTTTGTCCCACTTTTCTTTAAGTGGTTCTGCCACTGCACTTGATAGTGATGGTTATCCTTATGAAGATAAAATGAAAGTGGTGATCAGAATGTATAGTGTTGACAGGCAGATAGGCCTAACAGAAATACTCTGCAGTAGAAGTGGAATTGTAATATTTCCAGTTGGTAAGCAATCATCCTATTCAATACATTTTAAATAAGTCTGAAAAGAGTTATCTTCTCTCAAGAGTACCTGGTGTACAGTAAACTTCCAAAACTTCCCTGAGTGGAACACCTACAGCAAAAATGTTTATTCAGAAATGAGAGAAAATATCTGTAACCTTTAAGAGAGGCATATTAACAATGTTATGACTTCATAGCATGCATTATTCAGGAAAAAAAGATAAATTCCAACCTTCCAAAAGCAAAAACCTCTGTCAACTCTTGCAGCTGAAACACATTTCATTTACATGGTTAGCAAATTTGTTAAAATAGCTTATGTCCTGCAGGTCAAAACCTTTTCAGAAATCATTTTTAGAATTCAGAATGTCACATTGTAAACTTGGGAATGCTGTACACGTGTTGATAGAATTATTTGGCCAAAGTAAATCTAAGGAGATGATCGGATTATTCTACCTATTATTTTTATTTTGTTGCACTTATGTGGGTGTGGAGGTAATGCTGCCTTTGGGGATTATGAGATGGAATATGATCTTCTGTGGGGATACAATCCTATAACCAAACTCCTTTTTTTTTTTTTTTTCTCTAAATGATTCATACATCTCAATGCATAAAGCAGGTATTTCAAGGGAAAACGCTTAGTTATAGTGAATTTTGTGCTTACAGGAACTTATCAGCCTGCTTGACTTCATTATTACATTAAATCTGTCTTGGCACACTTTCAGTCTGTCCTCTGACAGCTTCATGTTTATGATAAACATGCTTGTGCAACTCCCAGCATGAGCCTAAACTTCATACCTATTTGACTCTGGCTTTATGGAAGCTTTTGTCTCAGGATGCAAAGTGGTAGAGTTTAGAGTTGGACCTTCTGTGTGGTCACAGTAATGAATATTTCTTGTTTGGGTTGTCTGTTGCTAGATCCCTAAGAAAAAGTGATAGGCTAATACCAGCGAATGTTTTTAAACACAGGCTAGTTTCTAAAGCTGCTGGTCAAACATAGCTCACCTCATAAATAACATATTGATCTCCATAACATTCAGTAAGAATGTTTTTGGAGTTAGTAAAACATCCCACATGTGAAAAAAACATCCAAATCTGTCCCTTCAAAGCCATGTTCCACCATAAAGTATCAGTCTTAAACATGAAATATTATTTTAGTTTTCCCTTCACAGGATAACCTACAACTAACTGAAATTAGCAGATCTGAAAGGGAAATGTAAAACACACTCAGGTACACAAACATCCACCAGCAAATAAACATAGAATATATTTGACTGTCTAGAGCTCAGTAGTAAAACAAAACTAAGAATAATGGACTCCTGTGTAGCTGTTGGAGTGAAGAAACAGACTGTAACCAAAAGTTATTGCCAGTGGTGTTCGCAGGACTGTCTCTTAAACTTTTTCTCATGTTTCTTGCAGATCCTGAGTCCTACAGTGAGCATATCAGGCATCTGTTTCAATCTGTTTTCCCTGCTGGCTTGAGGGGCAATGAGGAAGTCCCTGAAATGTAAAATAAATACTGATTAGAATATTCGAAATTGAAAACCCATGCCTAGATATGGAGAACAAGGGGAAAAACTGGCTGGGAAATCTGAAGTAGGATCCCAGTGGAGAAACCTTCAGAATAAGGTGAAGGCTGAGTCTGTCATGCAGTTAGAGACAGATTCTTATTGCACATGCATAAAGAGACAAATCTATATTGTTCTAACGATCTTAATTCTATCACTGCCTAACTCTAAGACTGCCTGTGCTTGACTGTGTTGGTCTTACTGCTAAGTGAAGAGTCTGGGATAAACTAAACTGGTATCTTTGCATTTTACTGCAATTCTCTGTTGACTACAGAGAAAGAAACCTTTTTGTTTAGGGTTAAAGTTGCTCAGTTTTCTGCTGCTAACTGAAATTCTGGGAGGCTGTAGAAATTGTCACTAATGCCAGGAAAACAGAGAAAAACAGCCAGCTGCTGAACTTTCCAACAAAAAAATACCATAAAATGACTGCACATCAATGTGTTTATAAGAATGATATAAACCACAACAGGCAACTTTTCAGAAAGGAAAACTACCTTTTATTTATGAATATCTAAAGTGACACTGTTTGAAAACACATAATGTGTTCTTAGGATGGAAATTTCATTGAGAACAGATTTGTTTCTGCTGACGCCTTGATTTGCTTTAAATGCTGGCAGTTTTTTATGCCGTGGTATTTCAGATAACCAGTGAATTCAGCTCAAGGCATTTTTCTGAAATTTGACAGCTCTTCCAGATTTCATTTCTTTAACAATTTTTAAATAAGTAACATAGTAATAAGAGGGACTATGAAACAAGGCAGTTCTGACAAAGTATGCATGGTGTTTGAACCTTCTGTAAAAATCATTTTACCTCCCATATGACAATTAAATGAAGTAGTTCATACAATTTCGCATTTCTGGTGGCTGATGTACCAAAGTAAGTGCAAACTGATGCACATCTCTACATTTTCAGTAGTTCTAATGAAAAACCATAATTTAATTTTAGAAGAGAGTATAACAACAATATAGTGGTAGCAATCTCTTTTTTGAATCAGAAGTCACATTTCATATGTTTACAAAAACAAATAATGGAACACCCACAACAAGACAGAAGTCCAAAGTCACCTTTAAGTCAGCAGGCAAGAGACAGCAGTGTTATAAGCCTTAGTCCTGCCAAGGACCTGAATTAGTCAAGTTATTACATTAACCAAACTCAATAAATCATCTTACACTTTAGTAGATAAAAATTATTCCATGATGTTTCCTATTTTGAATTATTATAACCATGAATTTAAAATTTTAATTCCAAAGCTTCACAATTTCTTCTTAGACAGAGGCTGGTTTCATAGACAGAGCAGCAAACAGAGACATTTGTTAACATATTTGTGATAAAAGACTATCAGGAGGCTAGTTGAAACTGAGGTTGATTTCTTTAAAACCACTTTTGAATATTTGCAGCAACCATCTTGCAACATGTACCCAGCTCTCTAAAGCATAACAATAAAGTTGTCCCACTGTCAGTCTTGTAGCAAATAACTTTCTGGGTATTGAACTGTCTTGAAAAGCAAGATTATCTTTTTAAATAGTTAAACTTTCTAGTACTTTAAGATGAAGCAACACTGCTGATAGCTGCTTCTTACCATTGTTTTATCTAAGTAAACAGAAAAATGTAAACAACTGAAGTAAATTCAGATGTGAATGGGCTTTCTGTTTGGCAGCTTCTGTTCAACTTTGGAGACAGTTGGCTACAGATTTCAGATAGCAGCTACAGTTACCAAATAGAACTAGACAAGAAACATAGAAAAGTACCAACTATGATTCCTGTAGAAAAAAAATTTATATGTGGAGAAAATGAACATTGAGATTCCTCTTTCTGGAAATGAATTAACTGATAAGAATTACGATACAAGTCTGTAAAAACACCACTGGTTCATAGGTTGCCTCTGATATCATAACTTATAGTATAGGAATTAAAAGCACATGACAACCCTCTTACAAGGTTTACTCATCACTGTTAAAGGAAATGCATTGATATAGGTAGGCCTTTGGTATCATCTGGCAGGAAGAGTAAAAGATGGTTGTAGTTAGCACCATGCAATGGGAAGTTGAAAACTACACAGCATTTTCTAGGCATAGGAATGTGTTTTAAGATGGTTCAGCATTTTTTCTTAATGGGAAACTAAGCATTTTCAGCTTCCCTTGTGACAGAAGGGAGTAAAACAATTTAAACAGAAAACATTTTCTCTTTATTAGGCAATTTGTATTCTTAATCCTAATCTTATCTAAAAATGAGACAGCAGCTGCACTAGAGAAATTTTGCTTCTTAAGCCCCCAAGTCAATTATTAGTTTCTCAGGAAGCCATTCATATAACCAATTTCTGTTCCAAGAACATGAAAAAAATATATAAATTTATTCTTGCACTTCATGTAGTAATCACCTGAGGAAGGGCAGTGATGATACATGAGTTTTAAACTGCTTTTCAACTCCGTGATTTTCTTTGCTTGATAATACAATTTCTCTATATTACTATGAAGCTTTAGTGCTTGTACAATTGTTCCTGCTGTAATTTGCTTGTTTCAGTTGTACTGCTTTTTTTAGAAGTGTCAAAGAAGCAATTTTTAAGTCTAGATAGCATAAGCCATCTAAGTGGTGAAAGAAAAGGCTTTCAGCCAGCAGAAAGTGTACGTGTGACTGATTAGCCTCATTGAGAAGTGGGCTATAGAGCAAAAATATAGTGTTGTTGCCTGATGCAAGACAGCTACATCAGAAAAATCATGAGGGGAAGAAAACCCTGACATTTTTCAAGGAACCTTCAACATTCATAAAATGTGCCTGATCACAGTGCATTATTATAAATATCTTCTTGTACCTATAGAATAAAAGAAAACTGTACAAAACTGTCTCAACATGGCATGATTAAAGCTTTTGTTTTTTTTTAATTTTTTTTTTATGAACTAGTGAGCTTTAGGTCTATCAGGACATTAGCAGATTACAGGTCAAACAAGGGGATTACAAAATAACATTTTACAAGGTTGTGTAACATATGGCTAAGAGGCCAACCAGCACTGTGTGTGTGGTCAGTAAACAGATTGTTATCACTGTGGCTGCACTGGCAAAATAAGGACTGGTCACATCCTCCTTCATTGGATACCCCTTCCCACTTCTCTGTTACTTTGTAGTATATGTATTTATGCCTCATACCATTGGACAGTATTTATGCCTTAGATGAAGTGTTAAATGAAAATGAGTATTCATCTTCTATAGAAGTTATTTGTACTGCTGCTTCATTATCCAGAGTTTGCTCAATGGCCTCAGAATTCCACAATCAATTGAACATTTGCTGAAAACCTGATTAGCACCTAATTTTGGAGACACAACCAGCTCTTAGAAACACATCCATCTGTCAGATTCAGAGGGCTGATTTGACTCATTTTAATATCATACATATTCAAAATTACCTTATTAGAGTACAGAACTGGGACAAAAACTGAATTAAGTGGCTCTTTTCAAGTGTGGCTCCTTTATTTAATATATAGCCATAGCCTTTTTTGCAGGATATCAGCTAATCAATGATGGAATTAGGGAGTCAGGGGAGCTTAAGTCGGTAAACATGCCAAACAAAATAAGTCTTAAAGCACTGGGTAAAAGCTTAATTACATAAAGGCTAATAAGATATAAAGAAGAAGTTCTTTACCGTAAGGGTGGTGAAGCACTGGAATGGGTTGCCCAGGGAAGTTGTGAATGCTCCATCCCTGGCGGTGCATCCCTGGCAGTGCATCCCTGTGCAAGGCCATGTTGGACAGAGCCTTGGTTAACATGGTTTAGTGTGAGGTGTCCGTGCCCATGGCAGTGGGGTTGGAACTAGATGATCTTAAGGTCCTTTCCAACCCTAACTATTCCATGATTCTATGATTCAGAAAGCAACATTTTTTACAGTCACTTTTAAAGTTGGGCTGAGCTTCAGGGTATATAGGTCAGACATCTTCAGAGACGTTTTCTGGTCCTTTCCAACTCTAACTATACTATGATTCTCTCATTCTAAGAAAACAAGCCTTCAGATTTTGTATTTTGTAATGTTATTAAAAGGATTATGCTTTTCAAACCAGAGAACTGAAGTTTTACAAATGAAGTATATACATTTTCATATTTCTAATAGGTAAATATGCCTTTCTTCATAAGTGCATTTCCATTTGGCCCTGGATATCAATTAAAACTAAACTCAGGTAGCAGATCAGCAAGTATTTTCAAAAGGCTATGGTTCAAAGTGAGACTGTGAAATATATGGTTCAAAGTGAGACTGTAAAACATAATGCAATAATAGCTACCAGTTTGTCCCACACATTAAGTATATTAAAATAAGACTGCTTATGGGCAACATTTTTTCTTTCAGTTGCCAAAATATAAGTCTCACAATCACTTCTGGTATGACTACACATATCTTTCTTAGCACATACATCTCTTCAGCAGGAAATTATTTGAATATGACCAGCAGTTAATTGGGTTCATAACAATTCAGTATATTTATCTTCAGCAATGACTACAGATTCCTTTTGAGTTCATTTGATATGCAAGCACAAAGATGGCTTTGGGTAAGGTTTAGTTTCAAATATAGTACTGAATATGTATATATGAATATATATATATTGTTTTATTTTTGTCTTTTCCTTAGCTGCATATAGAATTTTGTTACGTCAAAGATACTGACAAAGTTGCCAGCAGAAGCCTTACTTCTTTTTTCCTGGAGGACAGGTAGGGAGAGGATTCTATGCTGCTTGTACAAAGCCCATGTTCTGCATATCCACTACAAACCTCCTGTTTTGACTAAAGAGAACCTGAAACAAACCAGGTGAATTAGAGGCAAGACCATAGAGAGCATGCACTGGAAGCCAGGCTGCTACAAAAGGCTATACTCTTTCCTCTAACCCATTTTTATACAGTTTTCATCATTTAAAAGCAAAATAAACAATAAAAGAAGCTTTGCTGCAGAAATTGATTATCTGTGGAGACTGAAGCAGGAAAAGCAATCTGGCACCCTGCAATAGCAAGAAGGTATTCAAATAAGTATTTTAAAGGAAGTCTATCACCCTACATCAACCTCCGGCAGGCAAAAATAAGAAAATGCATGGAATATTTTTTTACTGCTATACAAGTTCTGTACAGTTATGTTCCTGCGAGAAACAGAGAGTTGGACTTGGTGATCCTTATGGATCCCTTTCAACTCAAGATATCCTATGATTTAAGATTATTTAAATACAGGAATATATGTAAATATAGAGTGAAATTCAACAAGGACTAAACAAATGAAGTTTACAATGGGAGGCAGATGGACAAGAAGCTGAAAATAGTTATGAAGAACACAGCTGGGAAAAAAACCAAAACAACAAAAACAAACAAACAAAAAAAACAACAAAAAGAACCAAACAAACCGCCCATGTTGTTTACATAACCATGTCACTAAAAATTCACTGGAGAACTATAGTCTTTCTTTTCCAGCTGCCCAGGCTCCTCTTATCAATCATGTCAATTATTGCATTTATGTAGTGACTCTAACATTCATGATGACTAAGCTTGATCAGAGATATTTCGTATTACCAAGTCACTAAAATCACCCAAAAGAAAAGTTCCATTTAACAGGAATTGATTATGCTTCTTTGCTGTACACTAAAGAAGGAGAGCATCATCTCAATAACAACCAATTTAGGAGGAGAAAAGGAAAACTGTTGAAAGGAGGCATTATTTAACTGATAAATATTTAAACCTGCAGTTTGACTATGATAATTCTAACATAAAATTTATCTTTCTGCCATCAAATTCCAGTTTTGGATTAGTGTTATGTGATGATTGTTACAATTGGAAGGAAAACAAATGAAATTATTACTTTACTCAAAAATTAACTTTGAGAGGTATGATTTTAGCTGCTATAAAATATTTTCTCAGTGCTCAACCTATGCCATTTTTATTTTAAAACTACACTCCTACACTTAATTCTCTCCTAATCTTCTGTCCATTTTTAATGATGTCTCATTCATTTTGGTAATGTTTTCCTCTGCAAGAAGTTCCTATTACCAATCTCTTAGGAAGACATAAGCTTCCTGTGGTGGGTTGACCTTGGCTAGCAGCCGGATGCCTACCCAGCATCTCACTCTCTCACCTCCCCCAAATAAGGAGAAAATAACACGAAAAGGCTCATGGGTAAAGATAGGAAAATTGCCTAACTAGTTACTTTCCTGAGCAAAACTTGAGTTGGAAAAATTAATTTAATTTGTTACCAATTAAAATGTATGTAAATGGTGAGGAAAAAAAAAAAAAAAAAAA
>NDXB01020962.1:29551-46711 GCA_002631895.1 Agapornis roseicollis
TTTTTTTTTTTTTTTTTAACAATTGTGTGGAGGGTTGGAAACAAATCCTTTCTTCCTCTCTCTTATTAAAATTAATAATAATAATCTGTTCAGCCTGTCTGCAATTTCTCCAGAGGTTCTGTTGGTCTTAAGTCTTCTGGAAGAATCTAAACCTCAAAGTCTTTCTTGCTGCTTAGCTGGACAAACTTTAGGATTTTTACCTAGTGCCTCTCTCAGATTACATGGTCTTCTGAAGTTTCACAGGGCTTACTTCATCATACCAGAAAATATCTCTGAAGATGTATGTCCTATATACCCTGAAGCTCAGCCCAACTTTAAAAGTGACTGTAAAAAATGTTACTTTCTGAATCATAGAATCATGGAATAGTTAGGGTTGGAAAGGACCTAAAGATCATCTATTTCCAACCTCACGCTAAACCATGCCACCCAAGGCTCTGTCCAGCCTGGCCTTGCACACCACCAGGGATGGAGTATTCACAACTTCCCTGGGCAACCCATTCCAGTGCCTCACCACCCTAACAGTAAAGAATTTCTTCCTTTTACCAAATATAAACTTCCCCTGTTTAAGTTCTAACCCGTTACCACTTGTCCTGTCACTGAAACGATCATATTGCCAGTACTGAGGAGAGAAATTGACTTTTCCTTGGATTTGTGTCCTAACTCAGCTAGGACAGATTTGGCTGGAAAGCTCCTGCTTTTAGGTGTGGAAGAGTATGACTTAAGATTCAGAACTGATAAAAACAATGAGAAAATACATACCGGGTAACCATGACTAAGTAAAAAGTGCAGCTCTGAGCTCTGGCTGGTATCTTGTTCAGAACACTTCCGTGCTATAGTACTTTTGTGTGTTTATTCAGAATCCAGCAGAAATCATTATAAACATATCTAATGATAATTCAAAGGAGCTTTCTCCACACACATTCACTCCAACTACAAGGTCTTTGAAGCACCAGATACTGGGATAGAAAACAAAACTATTTGGCATCCATTTTGCAAACCTGTGTACTGCTGAAGAGAGAAAAATATACATGCCAGAGCTCACTCCAAGGCTTATCATCTGCCAGCTGGGCTTGTAAACAGGTTACAGACTTCTTGAGTAAATAGCGTTGAGAAAATCTGTGAACCAAATGTCCAAATAACCTGAGGCTCAGTTTGACCAATGACCAAAGACAGGCTTTGAAGCTCTGTTCTCAGCTGAAATATGACATAAAGCAATTTTCCTGTGGCTTTAGCCACCTGTGAGCCTAGAATAAACTCCTATTAATTCCACAGACTGAGACAGAATAATACCAGTTTTATTAATGTTCCTTAGAAAGCAGCTGATAAAAACAGTTAACAACTGACTGCACCACCCAAAAGCTGTGATTTTTATTTTTCTGAATTAATGATCACTAATCAGTTGAAATAAGACTCTGTAGAACCTGTTTTTGTAGGTGTTCGCAACCAGTGAAAGCTATTTTCTATGGGCTCTTTTGTTGTTTCCTTACTCCTTGCTAATATTCTGAAATAAGATGCACACTACAAACTTTGATTTCATGCAGCAAGAAGCTTGATTATTGGATTATTTAACCTCAGTTACCCAGAAAAAAAAAATTAGATACCATTGTCAAAGAAAAATACCCAAACTAAGAACCAAATCCTCACAAAAGCCCCTCAACATAAATGGGGTAGAATCAAACTACAAAATGAAGAAGAATGGTGAGAAAAAGTACATATAAACCCTAGGTCTCGTAATTTAATGGACTCTGTGCTACTTATGCTGCCAGAAGCAACAAAAATGAACTGATTAACAATAAGGATTATTCTCTGATTTTATGCTTATTGGGAGGGGAGGAGCAGAGACTGAATGCATATGATATTTCCAAAGAAATGACTGGTGAAATAATTCAAAATTTCACTGGTCTATGATTAGGATCCACATAGGCAGATATTCTAAAAACAAACAGTATTTGTCCTTCAAGAAGGGTAATTGTTTTGGAAAGCTGAGCCTCAATCATGTTCTACTGGCTTGGTTTGAATTTCCAAATTAAAACCTTAGTAAGAGGAAATGTATTTTCTTCTTGAATGTCTGAGTGCTGAAATTTCCCACTGTCATACAAAATACCCTTTTCTGCAATCTGAAGTCAGACTAAGGTAATAATTGTATGTCACAGTGACTTATTTTCTTGAGGGCAGGATGCTAGACAATAATGAACCCAGTGCTTGTTAAAGTAACTTGTATTTTTTGCCTCAAGACATTGCTGAATGTCTTAGCAATATCTCAAGACATTACTGAAACAACAGTGCATTCCTTCTTTGTTGTCTTTCAACAAGGTAACAATTCTATATTTGACATGCCAGTATTTAAAATAATCCAAAACAATTCAGCTTTATCAAACCAAGGAGCATTTGTCCTTCAGCCCCTGCTATCTGTGACTGTACTTATTCAAAATGTTTTAATTAGTACAGGAGAATTTTAAGATTTTTTTTTTAAGGAATTTTAAGATTTCAATTTTTTCAGTTATTTTGGTTTTCATGAGTGTTAGTGGGTTGTTTTTTTGTTTTTTTCTGATCTTTTTAATGTTATTTCTGAGTTTTAGAAAACAGAAAGTTTTGAGATTCAGGAATGGGCTCTCAGATAGAAGAAAACAAGAAAAAATCAGCTATGTTAGAATGAGAAGTTAAGATACCCCACGTAATGTACTAGAGCATCAGGCTTTTGTTCTTAGAGCAGTTTTAGCTGTTGTAGCAACAACCTTCACAAATTACAAATTCATCATCTTAGAAAAAACCCTACTGGTCTGAAAAGTTAAGTTAGATTTAAACAAGTAGTCTAAACCCAAGTGCTAGATAGGTTTCCTAGACTGGATATGTCTGATAAGGAGGGGAAATCTCTGAAGACTGGAAAAGTCTAATTTTCTTAGAAATGTGGAAAGTGCTTTGGATGACATTATTATGTCAAGTCAAATGAGATGTTAGAATATCTACAAATGACTGAGGCTCATTTTAGCTTAGATAAAATTGTGATTTTGTACAACTACACTGCTTATATCAACATTGCTATCTTGTTCTTTTTTGAAGTTCAATTATTACTGTGAAGAAGAAAATCACATCTTTTCAAGCTAATAAAATCATAGAATCATTGAATCATAGAATTATATAATGGTTTGGGTTTGAAGGGTCCTTAAAAATCATCTAGTAGTTTGCCCTGCCATGGGCAAAGACTCCTTCCACTAGACCAGGTTGCTCAAAATCCAGTTATTCTTGGCAGAGAAAGGTGCTCAAATTTATTTCTATGGGCATTTTAATCAACTTGCATTCTTTTCAGAATCTTTTCCTTCATCATCATTTAAATTTTGTGATGTCTGCAGAACTAGTTTGTTCCTGCACTGATGTTTTTTAGGTCCAATAATGTCTTTCAACAGAGACTAACTAGCCTAGATCAGAGATTGGTTTGTTCTTTCACTGCTAAAGAAGAACTTACCACAGAGATCTACCATTCCAGATTTTCTCATACAAGTTCTCAATGTCAAAAATGAGGAGAGAGGAAGTTTGTTTAATTATTGCTCATCTTCTCTGGCATTATGCAAAAGTTCTGAATTGTAAATGACAACTGATTTGGTGATGTTTGCATATGAGAAAAAATTATTCTGGGAAATCAGATTATGAATATTATTGATCCCAAGGTCCCTGGGATGTGTCAGTATTAAATCACAGAGCAGTGAACTGAATCTGACACACAATATTTTCTATTCTATCTTTTCCTGGCAGATGAGCCCTTCCCGTGTTTACTAAAAAATGTCAATATCTGCAACACCCTTTCCTGCATGTGGTATAAGCATCTACTTCTAATGTGACATTCAATTCAAGAAACAATAACAACCCATGCAAATTTAAGGACAAGTGTAAGTATCAATCATGCAAGAATTTGGCAAATAGCTTTATGTTGTGGAAACTTCTAGTGATAAAAGGGAAGAGAAATCACTGAGAGACACTCTCCCCAGACTGTCCTGAGTGTACCATGTCCATTTAAGCAGGCACAGCAAGGTTTTATCTTCACTGCCTATTTCGGACCAGCTGGGGGAAAACATGGATGAGCTGAAGTTACACATTTAATGAAAATACATAGTGGTCTTTCCTGAAACAATAACCATTCAGCTTATCCTTTATTCATTTACACTCCAAAATTGATTGGTATAATGTTAAACTCTTGTCAAATTACTACCACAATATTTGTATTTTCTTTCCAGAAAGCTGCATTCAATGTATATTTCAAAAGGTGTGCAGAGTACATTTAAACAGTTCAGTGGAGTTTCTGTCTATGACTGAGACAAACAACAAAAAAAAGAACACTATCTGAAAAGATGAGACCAACTCCAGCTACTTTGTCTTGTTGCTTTTATTCAAGAATTATGCTAGCAATATGATAAAAATAAGAGTAGAGGAAATAATAAAAAAAAGGGTTTTTACATTTGCAAGCTGTGAACTAAATACTTTTCCACTCTTTTTTAACACATACTCAGAAAGACTGCCTCTCTACAATGGAAGAACATTTCAATCAGGACATGCAAAATAAGAGAAGGGAGGCTACTTAACATAAAAGAATATTTTGAAATACGGCAAAAAGTATTGCTACAGATTCTGGGGTAGTCTGAATACAGTAAAACCGAATTAGAGTCACAAATTCAGGTAAAGAGAATACAGTTACTTAATGGCTTTTCATTGCTGAGTGTAGGCAGTAGATAACAGCCCCAACTCCCAATATAATTATTTTGTAAATATTTTTAATATGAACTGAGTAAGGTTATTGATGGCTGTTCCAGAAGGTACAGAACTGTTCTCAGATTTTGGGAGAAAACTAGATTTCACTCTAATATTTCAGGTCAAAGATAGTTATGGGTGCCCAAGACAAACAGTATTATAGAATCTAAATTATCAGATTTTTATTCTGGGAAAATCCTTCAGAAACCCATTTAAATGGCTGTTAAAAGACAATCTTAACTGGTAGTAAGTAGTTGCGCTAAAATTTTAAGAAAATATGTCTTCAGAAAATGTTACCTTAAACCTTCTTAAAAAAACCCCATCCATTTAATCATTTACAGGCATGCACTTCTATACATAGAAATCAAATAATTTTACATTAATACTCATACTATAGTGTGTTTATTTGTCAATGTTATTTTTCCTGTTTCAGATACCACTTGTAAAGAGTATTAGAGATTATTTCTTCTGTACTGGGCAGAATTAGGATGAAAAAAAGAAGTTAAAGGAAATGATAGCTTCTTAGAAAAAAACCTGTCCATCCTGATGACCCTAATAATGACACATTTTCTCTGTTCTATGTATGTACTTAAGCATAGGTTGCTTAAGTACACTTGAAAATAGATAGTCTCCAGGTTTTATTGCATTGAGAAAAAGGCAAAGTATGCAGGTAAATAGAAATCTTTATCCTCGAAATAATTTACCTTAAGATTATCTCAGAACTGTGTGCAATATCTGTCTCCTCAGTCTTAATAATATTTTGCACTCCGTGCAATCTGTGGCACAGGGATTTAGCTGTCTGTAGCCCGTGGCCTTGTTTTGTGTGGTGCAGGTATATAGCCTTGGCTCAACATTACTGAAAAATTGTTGAGCTGTGAGACAGGATATACACTAAAGCCAAGACTTTCTTCTTGAAAAAAATACAACCAGAAATGAAATTGTTGAATGCTAGTAGCAACTCAGGACTCAAAGGGAAATACCAGTATGAAAATCTGTGAAGAGCTGAAAAGATTTAATGAGTCAAAACCTGAGAGCTCAGAAAGATCAAAACCCACCCTATTCCAAGGACCAAATAGAGTCTGACACTGACCTAAGGTCTGTAAGCTGAAGGAAAAGTGCCAAATTTTAATGAAACAAAATCTTCTTCAACTCTATTTATGTCTATGTTTAGGAAAGAGAAACAACAAAGAAAGAAACATATTAAAGAGGTTTATACTTTGCCTGGTCAGACAGCAACAATTTTATCATTAATTTTTTTAAAAGTGGGAGCAAAGCTGTTAAATTCTGAGACTTTTCCTCTTCTTGAAGGAATATACCAAATAAGCATATATATATATATATATATATTATTTTTTTTTTCTGGTTAAATTTTATGAACAGCTATATTCTCTACACAGGCATTATAAAATTGCTTCTTTGACATTTATCAGTCCACAGTGACCAGACAGGCCCAGAACACTGAGTACATGGCTCCTGGACCACCCTTAGCTTGTGTGCTCTTTGTTTTACCCTTTGCCCAGTAGGGTGCCATTATTTTGGTACTTTCATTTCCATGTTGGGTCCTCCCTTATTTTAAGCAGTTTGATATTTATTCTCAGAAAATAAATCTTGCAGCTGGACCCTCAGAGACATCATCAGTTTCCTCTGTTTTGAGGATTCTTAGAGACAAAAATACTAGTTCCCTAGTTTCAACTGTAGATTCCTAGTTTCTTGTTTCAAAGTCAGACAGTCTTTGAAGTTGAACAGATACCCAGACTAGGAAGATTTAAAAAAAAAAAACCCACCACTTTGTGATCTATAATGCATTTCTCTTCATTAGGTTCCTCATCATTCCTAAGTACCCTGCGCTTTAGTGAGGTTGCCTTAGGTCAGAATCTACTCAGGGCAATTTCTTCCCTCTTTAAGAGAACAGAATGCAGTTTAATGACTTTCGAAATTCACTGCTACAAAGTCTCTCAAGAGTTTTTTTTAAAACTGGACAAAATATCCATCCCATCATTGACTTTTCTTTTTTTCCCATTGAGTATAAATTGAGGACAACAGAAGTTTTTTCACAAGCTACTTAGAAGGTACAATTCAGCCTTTTAAAACTTCTCCAGTCCTGCCTATTTCATAAATCTCCGTATCCAGCAGCTGCTGAACATTTTAAAATAGAATTAGTATGAAAATCATGAAGAATGTTATGGGAGGGGAAATAAGAAGGAAAAACAAAACAGTATCTTTTATTATGAGCCTCCAGGGCTCTGCTAGAAATCTAAGGCTTCTTTGATACTGTTGGATCAAAATCTTTTCATCTCCTGTACAGCAACTTTAAATTTAGGGTTTTCTTTAATTATGATTATTTATTTAAATGAGAGCCTGAACTGTCAAGTAGCACTGATCTAAAATTTATATCATGGATTAAGTTATGTTCTGTTTGTGGTTTTTTTTTGTGAAGGATAGAGTAACCCAGTCTTTCTAGGGTTAGAAATTATATGCTAAGTAAAAATCTTACAGCAAATATTTTTTTTGTGAACAAATAAAAAAAAAACCAAACCCAAACAAAAGAAAACAAACTTATTCTTACTTAGAGACAAAGTCACTAGCTGAAATTCAGGCACATGATACTCAGCATTCACATTTACAGAATCATAACTTCATGTGCCATCACTCTTCAGTCTTCAGAGTGAGACAATGCTTACCTGATACTGTAAGTGAGAAAAACAGAGAGAAGGAAAATGTCACATTGTTTTCTGTGTGCATAGTGGGGACATGGAAACTTAATAATAGTTATGAAAAAATGTCTTTATCCTTGAGGTTAAAACAGACCAGAATTTATCACTATTGAATGTTCCACATGCAGCTCCGTTTCTTGGTAAACAAAACCTGTTTACCACTGCTTAATACCCTATTGTTGAGACTATTTCTTCTAAGCTGCAGTACCTTATGTAGCCAGCTTTTACTGCATGCTTTAATTTAAATCTCTAAATCTATAAATTATTACATAAGCACTGCTCAATTCCTTAGAATTTTAGGTCTTCAGGGAGGAACCATCTGTTGCAATAGCATTAGCAATGTGCTAAGATCCAAAGTTGCAAGACACAGTAACTCTAGTGACATGCTTATATTAACAATCAGGTGCCTGAAAAAAAGCCCATTTAAAAAAAAAAATGCTGAGTACCTACTATTCAATTCAAAAATGTGATATGAAAAGAGAGCATTAGCTAATCTCTGAGTACTGAAAGTATCTTTATCGGGAACATATTCTTGGATCATATTGCCTAAGTGTGGAACATCACCATAAACAGAAGGGTGCAAGGCTGTGTATGATATGCTACAGTACAGTAAAACAACGTGAAACTGATAGTAGTTCTAGCTAAATTGTTTAGACTGAACTATACCCATGCAGAAAATGTCAGAATTTGAACAATAAACATCTGAAATTCTGAATTACTGAAAGAGATGCTCAGAACAATGTTGTTATTAATCTCATGCTGTTACCTTCCCCAACGAATTAGTGAGATCTAACTTTACATCATTAAATAGTTCTCCACACTGAATACACATGGCCATAATATGCAATTCTTGAGTCTTCTTGCATATGAGAAATAATGTATACTTACGTATGCAGCTCTTTCACATTCAACTCCATAAAATAATTTACTTTGTAAAACACTAGTGATTTGCTTNGTTCTCCACACTGAATACACATGGCCATAATATGCAATTCTTGAGTCTTCTTGCATATGAAAAATAATGTATATATATGTATATAGCTCTTTCACATTCAACTCCTTCGTAAAATGCTTTACTTCATAAAACACTAGTGATTTGCTTCATACAGACACATCTATGTAAGAACATAAACCAAAAAATGTATTTCCTGAAGTTAGCCATAAATTGTTCTTTCCAGTCCTCTTAATTTGCTTATATCTGAATTCACATGAGACACACAATTAGTCCAGCACTGCAAACAGAGAAACATGGTCAGTAATAGCTATAAGCACATTTGGCCTTAAGGATTCAGAAGACACTGGTCATGTTGAGTTTAGGTCATTTAAGACTAGCAGATTCATACACCCTACTATATTCCACAAGTTTACAGTTATGTATTCAGAATCAATGAATTACATATTCAGATACTTAGCAAATAGGAGATTGTGAGATCTATTTGCTTAATTTTCATCATTGCCATTTAGTGAGGAAATGACTCAAATCCTGTTCACATTTAAAGTACAGGGAAAACTCTCACTGATATATTATAAACCCAAATCCTGGCCTCATTAAAAAAGCTCTTCCTTTAAAAGTTATACAGCTAGCAAGTTGTCTGCTGTCATACTGCTCCTTCTGAGAAATGTGGAACAAGTTTGCATGCATCTATTTTGCACAAATTTACTTTGTTCCCTGCAGAGGAGGGATGCACTATATTCTGATAATAACCCTTTCAGTGAGCACAGACATAACCTCTCCAGAAGTGTGGGATGCCTGAAGAGATGTGCGTGAGAAGATACTTCCATACCCAAGACAGACTGACTATTATTGTCAATACCTTAAGGGCTGTTCAGACCTTTCTCCGCTCTTTTCCACTACATTGTGTATGCAACGTACACATAAAAAGTGTACATTGCTCTCCTTTTCATCCCTTCAAGATTTTCTTAGGTCATAAAGACTAAAAGATTACCTGACAAGTCACATATCTACTTTCACTAACCTTTATGTGCAACTTGGGTGCTCTGTGATGACATCCCTCTACATTTAGTACTCCTCCAAATATAATTTTGAAGCTTTTTTAATTCTCTATGGTTTGATATAAGAGAACAAATGAAAACTGACTTAATGTGACTCCAGTGTATTTGTTGTTAACAGATTTCTAAGTAAAGAAGATCCAGCACCAAAACTTGATAAACATTTTTTAAGAGTATATGAGATATTACGAAGTAGATGATTTATATAAATTGTAAAGGAAATGCAAGATAGATGCATGTGTGTTTTAACCTCAATTTACCTTTTAAATCTGGTCATGGCATTTAAAGCATCCTAGGAATTTCACATAATAATTTAAAATTGATTGAAGCTGTACTTTTAAAAACTGATAATGGTGCCATTGCAATAAGAATTTTTTAAAAATTCAATACAGGTTAAAATTCAGAGTTCAATAATAAAGATTTTAGTTCTACCTCTGTTAGTCTTCTTATTTCATATTGAGACTTATTCTTCAAGAACAACAAAAAAATACTGTCTTTTTTTTTAGTAGATAAGACAGTGGGTGAACAGTGGTAAGGAAAGTATACAAGATGTCCCTTGAAATGTCATAAAACTGTTTTAAGTGTCTCCCTCAGCTCAAAATGTAGACAAAATGAGACTGCTTTCACATGTACTGTAGAGAGATGTTTTATGAAGCAAATCACTAGTGTTTTACAAAGTAAATTATTTTATGGAGTTGAATGTGAAAGAGCTGCATACGTAAGTATACATTATTTCTCATATGCAAGAAGACTCAAGAATTGCATATTATGGCCATGTGTATTCAGTGTGGAGAACTATTTAATGATGTAAAATTAGATCTTACTAACTCATTGGGGAAGGTAACATCATGAGATTAATAACAACATTGTTCTGAACATCTCTTTCAGTAATTCAGAATAAACTCAGCTATTACTATATTAACTTATTTTTACAATGGAATTTGCTCCAAAAAATCAACAAAAATTATAACATTTCTGAAACAATGTTAAAATTCATAACGCTGACTTGAGTTTAGCAATACCTCAGCAACTGCTAATAAAAGTGAACAATTAAAAAAATGAAAAGAAGAAAAATATGGAGAATTTTAAAAATATATTAACAAAAGAAATGTTCTTCGTCTGTCATGTTCTTAGTATGCTAACAATTCCACAATGTGGACTTTTGGGGAATTAATGTCTCAGAACCACAATGATGTGCAAAGCAAAACCAATGCATTGTCATAGAAGTTAGGTAAATCAAACAGTCCCTCAGCACCAAGAAGAAATGTTATTGTGGAATCTTGACTGTGTTATATTCACCTGAATTTTAAGAAGCAGTATGTATGTTTGTGCATGTCTTTTTTGCTTCAGCCTCCCCATATGAAGCTTGACATCGCAGCACTGACCCGGAATGCACACAGTTGCAGGATAGGATAGATATATTTAACCAAGTTCAGTGCTATCTACAGCTACTTGATATTTTTCACTTAGAACATAGGAACTGTTAAGCAAACAAGATGGATCATCATTATTGAATATAGCAACCTTTAGGCAAACATGATGGATCAGCATAATTTTCTTACTGGCCCTACATTCAGTGTGATTCTCTTGAAAGACATAAGCTTGAGGGCCTTACATGTTTTGCAATGTCATCAGACAGTGAGCAAAGCTGTTTATAATATCCAGTTTTCTGATGGCCCTGTAAGTATACTGTGGAAATACATTTGATGTTTCCATCACTCTGGTGGTGCTAGGAACATCCGCCCCAGTGAAACAATGAGGATGTGTTGGTGAATATCTCTCACAGTTATTCACAAAGTCTTTTGGAAGATTTGGGTGTAATCCCAACAAGGTAATCTTGGAATTATGTGAAGCATATAGGTGACACAGTGTGTTTAATGAACAGATAATTACAGCTAGTCTAACAAAATGGTTTCTCATCTAAGTCTAGAAACTTTACCAGTGCAAATTTTATCATGGTTCCTATAGAACCAGGATTTCTCCTCCTGAAACAACATACTAGAGAGCAACAGGCAGATGACATAGAAGCAACAGAGAATTTATCTTAATGTATTTAGAACAGAACTAGATTCACCATTGCATTGTCTTTTATTAGTGGCAGGGTCAAACAAAAAATTAATGCTGCAGAAGAGTCATATCAGAACTGCATTAGAGTTAAATCAGGAATAACACTACTTTCAATTACTGCTCATTTATAATAAGGTAACTAAATTTAAAATTCTCTGTTGCTCAAGATCTTTATTATCATATGATTACTTCCACAAAAATGAAATATATCTTAGTTTCAGATGATCAATCTATGTTTAGGGTTTTTATAGGTTTTATTTTCAAGTAATGCAAGTAAAATGAGGCTTCTTTATCATTGGGGACATAGTTCTTTGTGCTTGTGGATGAAATGGAGTAAAGGATCCAGGGCTGTCAAGCAATGAGGGTTTGAATGAAAAGTTTAAAAAAAAAATTGTGTGGAAAAATGTCTCAGGGACACAGAAAGTATGATGTTTGGGAAATAACTTCAAATTAAGGCAAAATAAAATCTTCTTCTGCCAAATGAGTGACACTTATCCAGTTTACTAGATTTTTTAATTAACTGGGAACATGAAGGAAGCTCCCTTTGAGGGATTCAAGCTTAGAGGCATTGTGGCTACTTCCTTTTGCAGAGTATAAAATGAACAATGCATTTGTCAAGCTCATAAAGTCAGTTGGATAAGCAGAAAATATACATGACTAATCATGGAAGAAATTATTCATAATGAGGTGTTGTGAGTAAAGCCCATCCGGCAACACAGAACCACACAGCAGTTTGCTCACTTCCCCTCCCCACCCCCACTTCCTCCCTGTGCTCCTGGAGGGATGGAAAGGAGAATCGAAAATGTAACTCTGATGGGTTATGATAAGAACAGTTTAGTAACTAAGGTATAACACAAATCACTGCTGCTGCCACCAGTAATAATAGTGATAAGGGAAATAACAACGGAAGAGAATACAGCCACTCACCACCTGCTGACCGATACCCAGACCAACCTGAGCAGTGATCTAGCCCTTCTGTGTAACTGTCCCCAGTTTATATACTGGGCATGGCGTGCTGTGGAATGGAATACCTCTGGCTAGTTTGGGTCAGGTGTCTTGTCTCTGCTTCCTCCTGGCTTCCCCTCCTTCCTGGCAGAGCATGAGACTCACAAAGTCCCTGGTCAGAGTAAACATTAATGAGCAACAACTCAAAACACTGGTGTTATCAGTGCTGTTCTCAGGCTGAAAGTCAAAACCAAGGGACTGCCCCAGCTACTAAGAAGGAGAAAGATGACTGCTACTGCTGAACCCAAGACATGAGGGAAGAGTGTCTTTCAAGCACGGGAGAGGGAAGGGTTAGAAAAAGTCAAAATTCATGTTTTTAGTACACTGGAGGGTAAAAAATGATTCAGACTGTAATATCCAAATCCTCCAAAATCCCTTTCAAAATTTGCAGGTCTATAGTAACTTCAACAGAGTTTTGTAAACATTTTTTAATAGGATTCAGAAACCTAGGAAACTTATTTATTACAGAATAAATCAAATAGCTCTGTAGATCTGACTCTCTCCTAACAGTCCAGTGCTGTTCCCCCACCATTGAGCTGGATGAACATGACAGAATAAAACACACTTCTAGCAGCATTAGTTTTGAATCTGTTGCAATTTGAGGGGATTATGCTGGTTAAACACATACAAACAAAAAGCACAGCTCCCTCACTAGGACATTTCTTTCTCCTCTGTTATCCTATGCACCTGACAGAGCTTTCTGGCCAAAAAATTGTGGGTTTAAAAGACTCCCAACAACAACAACAAGAAGCAACAAATAAAATAAGCAAAGAGCCATTTCACTTGCCACAGTTTTGGCAACCCATTTGTTCCCTTGAGAAAAATACTCCATATCTGGAGTTCATATTTTCAGCACTTTCTGAAAAATGGACTTCTTTTAAACCACTGATCTGAGCACCCAAACTGCTAATCTGATCAAGATTATTAGACTTGAAAAATTCAATTCTCAGTGAGTGAAGGATTGAAAAGTAAGCCCTTTCTCAGATGAGATGTTTCTCCCAGTAGCAAATGCATGAGTAATCCTTAGGGCACTGCTGTTCTTTAGATGAACAGATGACAATATCAGTGTAAGCAAGTGTCTGCGGTTAAACCATGACACCAAGGACTGCAAGACCAGATGCAGTCAAGAACAGAGGGCTCATGTTAACAATGGAGTCAATCAACAAAGTCAATCAAGGACAGAGGGTACATGATAAAAAGATTACGAGGCCCATTTTGCTCTTTGCTTATCTCTTTTTCTTTTTTTTTAAACTTCAGTTCCCATATGCACCAACTATTAAATGTAACTGAAATATATTTATTAAAGCAAATGTTGTTCTGGATCCTCCAGTCACAGCCCTCTCCCCCAAACCCCCCAGCCACAAAGAAGAAAATATTGGAAATCAAGGCTGATATTTTAATGTAAAATATTCTTTTCAACTATACTTTAGAGACCAATATTCCCCTTACAAGCATACAAATTGGACTATAAGCAATTTCAGTGGGGCACTTCAGTGAACAGAAAATATCTTTGTAGTGTGTGATGAATCTGTTCATTAATAGTCTCTTGGCTGAACTAAAAAGATGCAGGGAATTGCTAGAGTTGCAAGAAAAAAAAATAGTATCACTCTCTTTTTAACATTAAAGACTTTGTGAATGCACACACTTTATATTTGTGTGCTTTAAAGACCAAAAACTGAAATTTATTTTTCTCTCATCCCTGAAGCATATCAAATCATTACAGGCACTCAAAGTCTACATGTTGGAAACTTGATCACGGTTCTAATCCCTCTTTTGTTTCCAAACTGAAGGAAAAATCTTGAAGAGCAACACACTTTGAATGAAAAGTTAAATAAGATGTTCTGAGTAGTAAGTCAAAAACAAAGGACCCCTGTCCAGGAGGCCATGTTAAGTGTATGAGTAGCCCTTTCACTCCACCTTTCAGTGCTCATGGAAAATACATACAAATAAATTTCATTGGTATATCAACAAATGAAAATCAGTGCAACAGCTAATGCTCCTGAGAATGGCTATAATACTCTCTACAACTTCTATTGCTTGTAGAAAGTGAGACAACAATTGTTTTACAAGGAAAATAAAAAAATTGAACATCAGTAGATTGTTTTGGTTTTGTAGAAGGCTTGCATCTACATGTGGATCTGGTGCAGCCCAGACAGGTGGATTGGTGGGATTAACTCAAGGGTTTTCTTTCCATTACTATGGTAAGTAAGCAATAATACTGCTGGCTTACTAAATGTCACCGCTACTCTGTAGTAGTTGGAGAATGAACACACATACATATCACACAATGCTGTACTGGCTCACTCATTAACATCACTTCCAATTCACCTACTTCTACACCTGTACAGCAGAGGCCATCAAAAAGCAATTAAAAATCTCAATCTGGTTTGAAGCCTAAACTCGTAGTAGCGTCTAGTAGGAAGTTTTTTAAAATAAAGATGAAATAATGTGAGTTATTCATACTTTGGGAATTTAGGAAAC
This sequence comes from Agapornis roseicollis, assembly GCA_002631895.1. NCBI lineage: Eukaryota > Metazoa > Chordata > Aves > Psittaciformes > Psittacidae > Agapornis > Agapornis roseicollis. The sequence goes on from NDXB01020962.1 coordinate 44,569, forward strand.
ATTTGAAATTTTCACTGTGTTTAGTAACTGGACACAGTCACTTCCAAATGAACGAGTGAGGAAGATCTCACTTCCCAAACTCAGAAGACTCATTAAATAAAATACACATAAACTGCATGAGAGCAGATGAAGTCTTTATAGTAAGGAAAGCCTGTCAAATCTTCTAGTTCTGGGGGATTTAAGGAGTTCTATACCTTTAGGCATGATAATATTTTGATGTGGTATTTGTAGCTTTTGTATTACATTATCATTTATCAATCAAGAAACTGCTTTACTGTCCTAATGATCTCCAAAAAAAGGGATAAATAAATAAATCATTTATGTGAAGGGATGGTTGACATAATTCCCTGCCAAAAAAGTTGTCTTTGCTTTCCCTCAGGACTGTTGCTAAATTCCTCTGTTAAACACAATTTACCCTGAGCAGTTTCTTGAGAATTTTACAGTTATAGTTTCTTTCAGAAAATGTTGTACCTTTAAAAAAAAATCCCATAGCTCCACAGTAAAGCAGCTCATGCAGGATGAAGTAACCCTTATCCTGAAGATAGATGTCACATCAGTGATTGTATATTTCTTCTGTGGGGATTACTCTTTCATAGGAATTCCTGAGTAACTTTGTAATCTGGGCTTTCAGTGGCTCCATACACAACATAGATTGCAACAGCTGAAGTTTTAACTCCCTGGGGTTGCAAAGTGATGTTAACTGTTGTGTGAGCTAGAGTAACAAAGAATGGTTTCTCATTTAACAAAAATTCCTAGTCCTTCACTGTGACTCACTTTTTTGTTTGCTTTTATTTCCTTACTTCAAGCACACTCAATATACTCCATATTTTTATTTAAGTGGAAAAGAAAAATTTTGAGGCTGACTTTGTTAAAAAAAGGAAGTACATAACTCTTGCCCAGTGCTTAAAGGTCTGAAAATGAAGAATGTAATAGGAATTGACATAATATGTCACCAAGATAAAGGCAAGAGCACAGAGGTTTGGAAGAAGATTAAAGAAATGTTCACAAATATCCCACATACACCCATATCCCACAAAGAAACTATGGACATAACAAAGGACAAAGATGAATGAACAGAACTTGATTACACAGGAAACTTCTTGTAGCCTCATTAAAATAAACTTTTTTTCATTGATGCCATACCTTAGAAAAATAAAGTCCCATCCAATTTCCCCGTTCACTTACATATTATGTACGTATTTAGAAAATAATAAGCAAAATCAGATTTAGCTGAGATTAAAAGAGAAAAACAAAAGATCTGACTAACAGTTTTTATCCAGTTCAGCAACCAGGTCAGGAAATCCCTACCTACCAGGCGTTTGAGAAAATGGTAAGCAATTTCAGAGAATTTCTTCAGGATTATGTGAGTTCACAATTCTGTCTTTCCAAATTTTTGGTGGGAATGAGACCCCAATTGCCATGAAAGTGGTACCCCTGCACCACTCAGGAAAAACCAGAATGTTACAGTCTTTTTTCAGCAATAGAAATGTTCACTTGAGACTGCTTCTTGCTGGAAGCAGTTTAGCTTAAAAAGGAATGGTTTCAAGCATGTGCCAAAATCTTTTCTTGTAAAAGCCTTCAATTTCATAATCATATAATTTAAACTTGAACAAGGGTCCAAAAGCTTTTAGGGGCTTATGCAAATTGAACAAAATAATCTAGTGCTTGTCCATTATTAAATCACATCATTAACAACAACTTTACATACACAGATTTAAATCAAGTAAAGAAGGTAATATTACATTTTACAAGAAGCACTTAAAGACCATTCAAACCCCAAGAAATGAAGCATCAACAGGATTAGCAAGTATTTTGGAGTCCCAAAGAACAAACATATCAGCTTCAGCAATATGAAAGCATTTGGTACTGAGAAAATAAAGTTCAATGTCAAAGTGTTCTCTCACCCTGGAAGGTGAGAATGGAAATTGTTGAATGAAAACAGAATAGATATTCCTGAATTCATTTTTTTCAATGCGTTTAAGAAAAAAACCCCAACAAAACTAACACCAAAACCCCAACAAAACAATAAAACACCACATGCCAAAAAAAAAAACCAAACCCCAACCAAAACAAACACCAACAAAACCAAACAAAAAAAAAAAAAAAAAAAAAAAAAAAAAAAAAAAAAAAAAATATAAAAAAA
>NDXB01020962.1:46827-64763 GCA_002631895.1 Agapornis roseicollis
AAAAAAAAAAAAAAAAAAAAAAAACAGAAAAAAAAGTCATTTGAAGTGACAGGGGCTTTTGCAGATCTGAATAGATGTCTGCAAATTAAAGTATTTGGGGAAAACACAGATAAAAAGTGTGTAACTTCATTTATACACAGTAAAAAAATCAATGACTTTTCCTACAATACAGAGACAATGCATGAACTGGTAAGACAGTTATTGAAAAATTCATTCCTCTAATATGGTAGTGTAATTAAGCACTTTTAAACAAGAAGGTACAGACTTCTATTATGTTTTAATAATGTACGCCCATTAAAAATATTCTCAGATTCCTAGGCTGAGTCTGAAAAAGGTTGGAAAATCATAGGTTAATGCAGCAAAGTGTGATAATACTCTCTAATATGGCGTGATAATACCCTCTACAAAACCAAATATGAATTTGTATAACTGTGCATGACATAAGCAGTAAGCCAAATGGATTTAACACAAGGGAGTCTGATTGGGTTTTAAAAGCATTATAATAACACACATCCTTTCCAGTTACTATTTTCTCAATACTGGCCAAAAAAAAGGGATGGTTCTAACACTAAAGATATCTCAGCCATAAAACAGATTCTGGCCACAAGGTAAAGTAATTAATATACAATAATTCTGCAGTATGAAACATTCCTGGGGATATAAGGACATTTGTAAGTGTCCTGGGTTCAGCAATAGCAGTCATCTTTCTCCTTCTTAGTAGCTGGTGCAGTCCCTTGGTTTTGACTTTCAGCCTGAGAACAGCACTGATAACACCAGTGTTTTGAGTTGTTGCTCAGTAATATTTACTCTGACCAAGGACTTTGTGAGTCTCATGCTCTGCCAGGAAGGAGGGGAAGCCAGGAGGAAGTAGAGACAGGACATCTGACCCAAACTAGCCAAAGAGGTATTCCATACCACAGCACATCATGCCCAGTATATAAACTGGGGGCAGTAACCCAGGAAGGTTAGGTCATTGGTTGGGTCAGGCTGGGTATTGGTCGGTGGGTGGTGAGCTGTTGTATTCCCTTCCGTTGTTATTTCCCTTATCACTATTATTACTGGTGGCAGCAGCAGTGATTTGTGTTATACCTTAGTTACTAAACTGTTCTTATCTCAACCTGTGGGAGTTACATTCTTTTGATTCTCCTGTTACAACAGTAAGAAACACCAATACATGTATTTAGAAATCAAGAGGTTACAGAATAAACATTAAAACCAATCATGTTTATATTGTTGCATTTCTGGAGGGTATGCTCCTAGGAATAACCACCAGAGGAAAGAATGACACAGGATGTAACAAAACCATGAGAATTTTTTATAATATCTAAGATTCATGAAAACAGCTGGGAAGTTAATGGGATTTGTTCACAGTCATCAGCTGACCAAAATTATTGATGGGCACAAGTCATCCAATTTAAGTATTCATAGGTGTTCATAAATGGATGATGACATAGACTACTACATTAAACAGTATAATGTCATTGATTTTTAGCCAGACATACTTTAACTTGCTGTCCTGCATGGAAAACGAGCTTCGACCAGAATTGCTTCAGCCTGTTACCTTAGCTAAGTCTAATTACCATTCTTCCATACTTTCATAAGAACAGGTAGGAAGGAAACACCGCAAAACAAGATGGCTAAAAATAACAGTATCTGTTGATAGAAAATTTTCTGTTCTGGCCTCTCAATGACTAGGTTTGGCAGGAATTTTATGCTTACCTGCATGTGTTTCATTAAAATCATGTGCAGGCTATTCTCTTGACTTCACTGCTTGTCCAGATTTTTTTGTGTATATAATGTATTGCTCCAGGATTGAGTATGAAGGGTAACTGTTCTTTTAAAGCACTCATACCTGATAATGTCCTGGCAATCATTTTGTGTTTGGAGAGATGCTGGCTTAAACTGCCTTAAAAGCTAGAGGTTAGCATTACTGAAGAGATTAGAAATAAGTTTTACTAGTTCTTTTTTGCTTTGTTTTGCTTTCCAAGTGCACTATACACAAAAGGAAGCTGCTACTAATAGTGGCTGAGAAGCAGAACTGTGACAAGAGAAAGCGAACCAGGACCTACCTTTCCTCTTCTCAGTTCACAGGTCTGCAGCTCAGGAGTGCTCTCTGCTCACTGAAATCCAAACATATTATGTGAGAATAAGCCCAGTGGTCTGCAACTGCTCTCCCCCTCTATAATTTGATACCAGTTTGTTAATTTTTATCTTCCCACAGCAACTGACAGTGGGAAAAGTGTAAGATCTGGCCAGAGAATGCATTCACATTTTCCATGTTTTGACTCATCATTCTCGGGGACATAAGGTAGATTTCCTTCAGGAAACAATAGAGTGATTCTGATCTTACTGCAAACTGCGATGTTGAGACCAATATGAATCCTAAAATGCTTTGTTCTACAAGATATAATGAAGAGCAACTATAATGAAAACCTTAATCCTTTAGTTCTGAACCCCTTTTCTTGCCATCTCAAGATTCAAACCTACCATGTATTCCTTTTGTCTTTTTTGCTCCTTAAATTCCAAGTTAACAACAGCTCTCTTTTCTGGCAAAATACAGGTCATAGTGGGCTGAATCAGCTATGTACTCTCTTATAGTGTAATTTCTGTTATGAACTGGGAGACAAATGCATAGTGTATAGCAAGAATTTGAAACAATACATAAAAAAACTGGTAAAAGTATGGATGAGCAGTGGTGTGTAATATAAAGATGCTGCCCAATCCATTTCAGAACTACTAGCAGAATTTCTTCTGTTCTTCTATCTCCAGACCAATTTACCCTGATATTAATTTTCCCCATATTTTGCTTATTTATTTCTATAGTCATATTGTTACTCTTTTCTTTCTAGCTCCATGGACTACATGAGTTTCATCAGAGATAAGTAGGAGAAAACTGTCAAACCAAACCCATGGCTTAATATTCTGCTAGTAACAGCACAAGAGAAAAATCACAGAGTGGCATATCAAATCAACCAGTGGTTTTAACCCATTTCCACTTTCCCAGACTTTCTAGTGTTTTGCTTTTCTATAAAACAATGAGCAAACCTTGTGAACCCTGTTGATTTTTTGGGTTTTATGTATTTGGTTACTGAATGACTGACAAAAATAGATTTGAACATGCAGCAAATAAAAACATTAAATTGCACCATTTGACTCAGCCCAAGCTAATCTTTTTAGTTCTAAGTCATTTGAATAAATTAGAACTAGACTTACCTAGAGGGTAAAAACTTTAGCTGGACAGTAGATCTTCCAAATGTGCTTATGATTTGTTGAGATCTATTTCTGCTCCTGACATGAAAATCTAAATTCTCTGAATATACATAGAGAAAAGTAGGCTAAAAGAGTTCAGATACACTTGCTGCAGAATAATCTAGTTCAACAGACTAGGGTTATCTCCTGAGAAACAACAAAAAAGGCATTTAGAATAGGACATCCTAAGCAAAAAGAATTGGTTGACTGTGCTGCTGACTAAAAGGGATGAATGGGTTACCCAGGGAGGTTGTGAGTGCTCCATCCCTGGCAGTGTTCAAGGCCAGGTTGGACGAAGCCTTGGGTGGCATGGTTTAGTGTGAGGTGTCCCTGCTTATGGCAGGGGGGTTGGAACTAGATGATCTTATGGTCCTTTCCAGCCCTAACTATTCTATGATTCTATGATTCTATGAACACCAGCCTCGGGAAAGTGGTTTGAGAGACTTACCCTTAAATACAATTTTCTCCTTTATTCATTAATTTTGTGTGCATCTTATTAACTNATTCTATGAACACCAGCCTCGGGAAAGTGGTTTGAGAGACTTACCCTTAAATACAATTTTCTCCTTTATTCATTAATTTTGTGTGCATCTTATTAACTGTATTTGGCAATATATAATTGTGCCTGTATTTAGATTACCACCATCTTTTACACCAGCCATACTACTCAGGTGACTTATGTGAAATCTATCATAGCTACCTTTTTATTACAGCTTAACCTAATCAATCCTTCTCAAAAAGCTGATTTTGAAACAATATTAGTGTACAGTTTCTACCTGCTGCCACATTTTCTCTTTCCATGTTAAATACGATATGACAATTAGGAGGTAGCTATTATATATCAGCATATCCATTCATTATACTACTTATGGGAAATCCTCAGGGCCTGTTTTCCTTGCTTGCAGTTTTTACAAAACTAAAAATCTTTTACTATGTGTAGAGGTAGCTAAAATTAATTGCCAACTTGAAGGAAGGGAGCTGCCCCTTGCTGCACTGATAAAACATCATGCTACCGGCCTCCATTTTGTTGTCTGATTTCAAACAGTACAGCCACCTTAAGATCATTTTCTTACAGACTCCTGTAATATTTTACTATGTAAACTCTTGTTTACTATGTAAAACTCTTTTATTACACCTCCTGTAAGAGGTGAGTCCATGTTGAGGAGTTCAGAAGTGACTCAAACACCTACCCTGAAAACTCTCACAAACTTACCACAGTTATAACCTTTACCACAAAACTACCCTCAATTTCCCTAAGTGCAAATTACATTCTTTGCTGATTGCAAATAAAAACAGTGAAGCTTGAGAAACTACTTAACAAAATTTAAGCTAAAGTAAGCTTCCAAATATGAACGCCTGTTTTCTTAATCCACTCACGCTGCCATCTATTCTGATTTTATCTCCTCTGTTAACAGGAAGACTAACAAAAAGTAAAGTTTAATTATCTTAAATGTGCTATTTCTTTACAAGCTCCCATTGTCTTCAGTGATGTACCACTATAGCATGCAGGATATGTAATAAAATTGAGAATATGTATTTAAAAAGTCTTTTTAGAAAAAAACATTTTATTATAAAAGGACTACCTGTTGTATATTGGCCTACTCAGGAGAGCTTTAACATTTTTAGTGGCAGTGGGAGTTATGTTACATATCTTGCCATATTTCATATCCCCACAGTGATTTTGATATGAGAAAAGCACTGCAAATCTGACTGATGAAAACATTCAGGTTCCATTCCTCAATGTAATTGGAACCAAAACTTACTGTAAATCAGCAAGTTGGGTTAACTGTCACTGACCATAGCCTTTGGCTGTCTTTCCTGGGATACCACTCCTGGCTGAGCTTTGATATCAGCCTGATTTTTCCTAGATCCTTCACTAGGGTGTAAGTTGAGCATGTTGTATATTTTCAGGGTCTACCCTCAATAATACACTTTTTTGTTAGGATTTGGTTTTTTTTTTTTTTAAAAACCAAACCTTATTGTCCAAAGTTGGAGCAGCTTTCCTCTTGAATGCCAAATTTCATTGCAAACATTGCTTAGAGAGCCATTCCTCCTTTGATCCCTTGTCTTCTTTCATGAAAGATAAGGATCAAAGTATTGGGGTTGTTTTTTTCTATTATTTTTTTGCAAGACAAGAAATTACCTAACATTAAAACAAGGTATCATGTTTTACATTATAATAAATATTTTGTATGTATAATACCTTAGAGTCAGTCTAACTATACTCATGATCTAACTTCTGTATTGCTATCAGCAGAAAGAAGAAAAAGCTTTTGTTAGAACTAAATATATCAGGCTGGATCCAGCAGCCCAGGAGGAGTAAGGCTGCTGCTGCTCCATATCCCCAGGTCTACCTCTATCAATACTGAAGACATTCCCAGGAGGCGTGCACACAAAAGCACACATATACGCTATGTATATACATGTAGACAAGGCTGTCCACACAGATCACAGAGAGAAACTCTGAGTACCCACATGGACATAGACAACACCAGTGGCCTCATCCTGCTCCCTTCTGTTACTAGGCAGGGTGGAAATCCAACAAGTGAGAAAACATTTATATACATATAAGCAGCAACTCCCTTAGTTCAAAAGGTGCCTGGACAGTTGCTCCCGATGACTCATGGGGATGGGTTTCACACCTGAATGCTGGAGGTGATGTCTGTCCTGGGACAGCATGATGTCTCACCTGGGGATGTGCCTGGACAAGGTGGTCCTTTGTTTGCGTTCCCCTCACACTGTGCATCCCTGTGTTCTGGGCTTCTGCAGGTGGGCTTTTGCTGGGCGCTTTGTAAGCTGAGGTGCAGCTGGGAATAGCACAGCAGGGTATTATTTGGGCTACCTTTCCTGCTGTTCTTTGTCTGTTCCTCTGTGGATGTGCAGATAAGCTTTATTGCATCATTCAACAGTACTTAAACGAAACATATCCAGGTGAAAAGCTCTACCAAAATCCTAGTTTTTAATGTTTTTATACCCCTTGTGCTAACTAAAATTATAAACACCTCTTACGTGTCTATTTTATTTTATAGCTAGTATGACTGATTTCAGTCCTTTCTTTAATTGTAACATAGCTGAACTGACTTTTACCATGAAAGCAACACAGTGCTTTGCCATTTTGTTTTGCATCCAAAATCCTTGATTTCATTCAGTCAAGTACTCTAATTTCCTTCTGATCATAATTTACCATGACCTCTTGGAGAGGGGTGGAAAAGCTCCTCTTCAACAAGGTAAGCAGCTGCTGACCCCATGCAAGCTGCCAGCTCTATCAGCCAGAGAAACTTGGTCAATGCAGGGGATATCAGAGAGCAATGACAGTGAATCTCTAGCAGGAGCTTTACAGAAGATTCATGCATTACCTTACATTCGTTTGCGGTTTTAGGAAAGATCTTTTTGAATGTCCCAGATGTGATTAAGAGTCAATATTGCTGGTAGGTTTGGAGGTATGATAAAATAATAATGAGAATTAAGTCCTTCAAGTTCGTCAAGTACTGAAAAGCCCACTGCATCACACAAACAATCTTCAATAGCTGGAATTGCTAATAAAACAAGATAGAAAATAAGCCCCATGTACTTTTTTTCAAGGTGCTGAAAAGCATTAACTATTCAATTCTCATATCTGATCTGGAAGAGGAAACGTATATAGATAGGATAACTCAGACAATACCATCCAAGGTATATAAATGATTATGGCATGTGTAAGGCAGAGACCAGCTTCTGCAAATTCATGCCAAATCCGCTTTCTCTCTTAAGGTAAAACAGTATTTCATGTATTGAATTCTAAATATTTTTGCTGATGAGTTGACTTTTTTCTAGGGAATTTCAAATTTTGCCATCCACTGATATGCAGGGCAGAGAGTTGTGAGATATGTAATTAAAAATAAACACATGGAATCCATCAACAAGTGACTGGCTGTCTCAGATTTTTCATTCCTTATATTTCTTCTTTTTTTTTTTGAAAGCATATTTGAATTTTGAGAATTAAATACAGTATTATTACTTGCATCTTCAAAAGAAACGCCACTCAAAATAACTTCAACTCCTGCTTTGATACCCAGTACAGACTGGTGTTCTTTTATTTTGTATTTAAATCTTCTTTAAATCTTAAAGACCATTGTTCTCTCTGCCCATAGTCCTTTCATGGAGAAGAATTTTTTTATCTCCATGTTAAGGAAATCCCTTACAAGGGAACTAGTAAAGATTTCATACTGATATAAATGTTAAGAGCCCAGAGGTAGAAATATTCAATGGAAAGGGATTATTATGGCTATATTTACATTAGCTGCATAATCAGTGCATTGCAGCCCAACTTGAACAGTTTTATAGAACAGAGCAGCTGGTGCAAACAGACCACTGTGTGAAATTATTTTGTTTGTAATAATGTGGTGTCAAATTAGGCTAGTCTTAATAATTGGAGTGTATTAAGTGTGCATCTTCTTATTTAATCACCTCTTAAAGTAGTACAACACAGGCAGCAGCAAAGCACTGCAAGCAAGGGTGTTCTGTACACTGGCTTAAAAAATAAGCTCCTCATCTGAGCTAAAATGTTAATATAAAGACATCCTGTAGTGTAGAAGAACTAACTTTAAGAAAGAAGTCCCCCCAAACTGTCTGTATTAGAACATATAAAGCAGATTATTTTCTGCAAAGAGAGAGTAAATACAGGATGGTGTGTACTATCAGCTTTTACTGGGTATAAAAATGTACCAAAGTCAACATTTCATGGAAGTAATTTTTTCTTTTTTTTGTTTACATCCATCTACCATCTCTAGTAGATGTATAAGAACTGAGGTGGACACCTCACCATTTTATTGCCAAACTAAAATTACTAGGAGGAATTAATGATTTTTCAAGGCCAGGTTGGACAAAGCCTTGGGTGTCATGGTTTAGTGTGAGGTGTCCCTGCTTATGGCAGGGGGGTTGGAACTAGATAATCATAAGGTCCTTTCCAACCTTAACTATTCTATGATTCTGTATGATTAAAACAATTTTATCATGGATTTCAAATTGGGTGTTTTGTAATGTCTTTAAATCAAGATTAATGTCTACACAAAACAGAATAAAACAGATGTAGAGATGACTTTAGACGCAATGTGATTGCTCTGAAGTGGCCGTACAGATATTTTTATGTGTATGATTTAAAATATGCTGTTAAAAGGTTAAATTATGTACAACTCACATACTCTGACAAAGGCTCCAGTTTCCTAAATAGAGCAGCTCTGTCTTTTGTAAGCATAGGCAAATCTTGGGGCAATAGATGTTCCTTTACAAGCTGCCTTATTTAAATCATGAAGTATCTAAAAAAGTAGCTCCCAAAGGCCTATTTTTCAAAACTAATGTTGGACAATGTTCTGTTTTGAGCCACAGTTGCCTCTAGCTAAATGCTTGTTGATTGGAATACCTCAGCTAGAACTGCATAGTTAAGATACAGCTTTTCAGCTGGCTGGATTATGTCCTGTAATTGCTCTACTTGTATTATTTGAATTCATGTATGCATAATGTGAAACAGTTCTAGCTCTTTTGTGATGTCCCTGTTTTCTAGCACAGGCTTCAAAAAGCCAGGAGCAATTTTACTCATCACAAGCTGTCCTTCTGCTGTCAAGTGCAAAATCAACAGAAGCAACAGTAATGGTGCGGTTGGTGTTCTCAAAAAGCAGTGTCTGCTCTCTTAGCACCGTCATACTTACTACTTGTGCTCTTCTGTGCCTTTTTGTTAGAATCAAAACTTTCCCTTTTATTATATATGCTTTAGGATCAGTGATATTTCATTTAAGAAAGGTATTTCCTGTTGTCTAAAACACTGTCTTCTAGACACAAAAATTTTTGGTATAAGAGTTATTCTTGATATTAGAAGTATTTAAGGGTTGTTTTAGTTCCAAAATATGGATGAATTTTTTTTTCTTTGAAGACATCCTCTATTTGTGTTCAGTCTACACATCTGTTGTCCTTGCTTCTCTTGCAGTAGACTCCCATAGACACAACCTCCTGCATGTTGGGGAACTCTTGAGTATTTGAAATAATACTATCTGACACTTTTGCCTGGTCTCTGAAAATAATACTCATGAAATAAGCTGCAATCTTTATTTCAGCATAGATTCTCTTGAAATACAATTAGGCACATTTGTAAATCTACAAGGCTATTTCCCAAATAATATATCCTACAGAACTTACAAATAAATATTTATATATATATAAAAATATAGTTGTCATAACAATGGCAACTGCAGAAAGACAATCTTTCAGGTGTCCTTACCATATAGAAGTCTGGCTTACAACACACATACATTCATGTACAGATAGCTCAGCCTTGAGCAAGTGCAGTATTTGCAAATAGCTAAAATAGAATTTTTAGCATCTCTACCAAATTTTCACACATTTGCCTGCATGATTTGATTAGTCTTATCTTAAGCTAAATTATGGGTTTTAGCACTCTGAGTGATATGAATGTTTACTTTAACTCCCACCCCACAGGTTCAGGAAACCCCATTTCTTTTAACTTATAAACATTCCCTTTAGAAATAAAAGTTATATGAAGTATCAAGGAAGAGAACATAAAAAAATTATATGCTTTTCAAATAAACAAATGCATTAACATGCTGTTGTGGTTTAAGAAAAACATATTGGTAGGACAGACAATAATAGGACTAAAATGTGTGAAAGGAGATGCTGGACCTCAATAGCAGTAATGATTTTGAAGCACCAATAGTAAATATTGCCTGGGAAACTGTTCTCATCTCCACCTCTGGAATTCTTTACAAAAAGCACATCAAGAATGACACAGCTATGAAGAATAACTCTGAGGCAGCTGGATGGACTTGAAATTTTCTTAAAAGCCCATCTAACTGTTAAAGCAAACAGATTTTTAACTCCTTTCTGCCTGGTTCAAGGGAATTTTAACATGCCACAAAATAGGACTATTGCATCAGTTAGCGTTTTCAACATCATAGAACATTTTGCTTTGTTAGACGTGGAAGACTGAGATATGTAGGTAATTGTACAAACACAAATTGCATTTGTATCAATTTGTACAAATATCTGATGTTTGAGAGTGAAGAAGAGGGAGCCAAACTCAGCAATGCCCAGTAACAGGACAAGAAGCAATGGACATGTATTTAAAAACCCCACCATTACAAAACAAAAACCCAAAACAAACGAACAAAAAAAACCCAAACCCAAAAACACAAACAAAAAAAAAAAAAACAAAAACCCAAAAAAAAAAAAAAACAAACAAAAAAAACCAACAAAAAAACCACACACACACCAAAAAAAAAAAAAAAACCCACAAAAAACCACCACCAAAACACAAGCCCCCAACCCCAAAAAATTAAACTAAAAGAAAGAAACACAGGAAATTGCATCTGAACATATTAAAACCACTTTTCTACTATGAAGGCAGTCAAACACTGGAACAAGCTGCCTAGAGAGTTTCCAGAATATCCATTCTTAAAGATGTTCAGAAATCCAACTGGATTTCCCAAAAACTTACAGAAATCCAACACTCCTGGGCAACCTGCTCTAGCTGACCTGGCTTAAACACCAGATGATTTCCAAAGGTCCCAAACAACCAAAACTGTTCAGCGATTCAGCTAGTACTTATTATCAGGAACAACCTCCCAGAGAGAGATGGTGCTGCATGTTTGCTTCCAGGTCTCCTGGCAAACGTCTGATAGGATGACTAGGAAAGTGGCTTTATGTCCAGAGCAATGCTGTCGAGCACTCAGCCTGTCAGATCTATCAGACCTGCAGCACTTTTAACCATGTCTGTTCAGTGCTGCTTGTTAGAACCCCAAAGCATCAGTCTATAAATGGTGCCATGCCAGGATACCAAAGAAAGTACATCTGCTTAGATTAAGCTGTAGCCATCCTACCACCCACGAACACTCTTCTTCACAGTTTGTTTAATGACTTGAGATATATTTTCAGGAATGTGTTCAGACTGCAGCACTGGCTGGTATTTCCTCTATCTGTTGGCACTCTGTAAACAGCACAGGAAAGATGGATGTTAAAGGAAGAAGAGTTACAGGATTATTTAAATGCTGTAATTTCAGTGCTTTCCATGGAAGATTACCTGTACAGCAAAAGAATTGATCTCCAGACACATGCAGATTAACATCCAAATGATGCTTTGTGGGATCTCTGCTCAAAATTCCAAATGTTAATTTGAAATGCAGTGTTCTGCAGGTACAGTTATAACAAGACCTAATGATGAACTGTTTTATTCTGTACCACGTGAATACATAGAGGACTTTCAAGAACAGTCACATTGAACATGGCTCGTTTCTATTTAAGGTTAATTCTAGAAAGTAATACCAAAAAGAGCAATTTTTTTCTTAAAGCAGAAAGCCCCCAAGGGTGTGATAGCTGATTTGAGGGGGAAAAAGTATGGCTATAAGAATGAACATAATGCAAGCATCCTTGATTTTGCCAGTACAGTATTTGGACCAGTGCTTTCCCTTGCAGCTGACTGTCAGATAAACTTTACTCCAATACTCAGCATTGGCTTCATGTGATTCATAACTCCAGGCATTGTGATAGAGAGTATTTTCACCCAGAAGCCTTTGGCAGATTTAAGAGGAAAAAGATTTCTCAATGTCCTGAAAAAAGACACTATTTCTAAACTTCATGTGCATAGATGTACAAGTTCACATTATATCCACCAAGCTGGAAGCATCTTGGAATATCCTAATGAAAGCCATGTAATTTTATTAAGTAGGAAGAGAAATTTGTATACAAGTCTGACATGCTTCCTTGCAGTTTGAAAGGTACTAAACTGTTAATTTCTGCTCACAAAGAGCTCTATATTATGTTGTATAGATAGGACAAGCCTCTGAGCTGTCTGTAATCTGTGGTGGATCTGCCTAATACTTTCTTGTTACAAGTCCTCCAAAGACAAGGCTTTTAAGCTCAAAAGCCAAATCTCATTACACTGTGAAGTGAGTGGAAAAATTAAATTAGAAAAAAAAATCCAGAAAAACTAAAGACGATATAAATACATAAAATGTATAACCATCTCTTACACACACTGAAACAAGAGAGCTTCTTTCTCTCCGATTTGTTTTATGCCCACTCAGCAGCTGGGTTGGAGAAATAATCTGCTGTGCCCTCCACTTCCCAGGAAATTTCCTCAGCACTTAGGCTGTCATTCTCCCTGCTTTGGGGATTACATATTTTTCTCTTCTGGGCATATTTGGCATGGAGGCTCATCTGACCCATTTCCTCTCTTACTCTGAGAAGCACAACCAGTACATGCGGTGTCACTACACACACAACTTCCTCAGGGAAGCTGGCAGAGGTCCATCCTCTTACCATATCCACAATTTGGCTACCACACCACAAACTCCCCATATTAGGCCCACAGTCTCTCTAACCCCATGGTAGATACAAGCATCTGGTGGAAACCTGGACCTCACAAGAAATGTGACTATTCTCTCTTCCATCAACTTTGCTCTTTGAAGTAATTGAAGAAGCTAATAAAACCAGTGTTTGGTTCCAAATGGATTAGCTGCATCTACTAATTAAATTGGTATTCTCTAACAGGGGGGGAAAAAAAACAAACCATCTTCAAGGGAACGCAGTTGTAACAATCATTTAGGATGTGAATAGGAGCATATGATTATTGGTGTGACTGACGTACTTCTCTTTGAAAAAATCTTAATTTAGACAACAAAGTTTCTCCAAGGTGAAAGTATCATCACCTGCAGCTTTACTAACTTTTCTTTTAGGGAAAACAGTTCAGGCCTCACATACTGTAGCATGTGAAATCTTTTTACTTTATGAACAGTGGTAGAAAAGAAGCCAAGAACAAAGCAGTCAAAACAAAGGCAGCAAAATTGCTTACTCAAGAATATTTTAATGAATATTAGTTGATAACTTTCTGAAACAAAATTGATCAAAGTGGTTGTGATTGGTTCAACAAGCAAAACACTGGAAAATATTGACTACTTAATCCTTGGTGATAAGCTATTTACAAATATTTTAATGTAAATCAAGATTGGTGTAGAAGTAGCATAGCCGGATTAATCATAGCAATGTAGGTTGATTTGGAGAAAACTCCCGAAACAAACTTGCCAACAAAGTTTTCAAGCTGGCAAGCAGGTATTCTTTATTGCTGCGCCGGGAGACACAGGGGATAACTCCTCCTAACGTGTGTCCCTGTATTGCCACACAAGCCATCCTTATATAGTCCCTGGGCATACATACATATTCATGAGGCTATGTATGGATCACATCATTTTCCAGAAAGCTCCCAGCATGCATACAGAATCGTGGTAGTGGTCTCTGAGGGTCCTTTACTTCTTCCAACAATCTTCATCAGTCCTGGCAGCCTTTGAAGCACGCACAGTAGATGTTTATGCCAGTCTAATTAGTTCGTTAACACCAGAGACATAATAACCCTCCTATCCTCCTACTTATCAGTTAGTTTAACTGTAGCCCATCCCGGACACCTGCAGTTCCCAGACACTTCTTATCCCTCTGTCCTGTTTTAATATCCTGTTTTTTCACACTTATTTTTGTACTAAGGTCACAAGGACCTAAAACTACGCCAACTACAACTGTTTATCTTATACAGGGAATTTTGTTACGTTCTCCAACTGCTCTCTATTTTTTTCTATGTATCACGCATCTCAGTAATTTTCCATTGCTACTGTTACAAAGCCAGCTAATGTTACATGTTACAAAACAATGCTAATGCTACAAACCCAAACTTAACATTACTTAAGACTAATTCTAAAGGGTTTTACATTTTATTTTGTAATTCTGCAACCCCCTTGTTTCAAGGTACATCCTGACGAAGATCTGGAACACTGAACATATGTGTTCAGTTTCCCAGGATTTCACAGAAAGTACAATTCAGGCATCTAAATCCAAATGTTTGCTTTAGGAACTAAAACATCAGGAATGTTAGACCTCTTTCTTTATTAAATCAAGAATTTACTGGTTGTTTGCAAATAGTAGATACTTAACCTGAAAAATATACCTGAAATATGAAGTAATATAGTTTGCTTAGGCTGAAAAACAGAATTCAAACTCAAGATTATTAGTTATGAGAGACATTAGAAGTTACAGATTAGAGAATTTAAAATTTTCTTAGATGTTCCAAGTTCTTATAGAGGCAAATTAAATTGCTAGTAAAATTACGCTTTTTATCTGAAAAGCTAAATATTATTTGGAAACCAACTTTTCTGTTTCTCACACTCCACTAATATTTAAAATAATATGTATATAAATTAAAGAACAGAGACTATGAATAAAAATCACAGCATACCTTAAGTAAAGCAACATCTGAACTGTAAAAGTACCTATTTTCAGTTCCATATAACCCCATAATATTGTGTCAGTTAACAATACTGATTACTAGCAGGCTGTGCCTGTGAAGCCCAAAACCATTATCTGCTGAACCCTCACTTTGAAATTTATGTTCAAATATTTTTTGTTCTACAAAGCAGTTTTATTTCAAAGAATTTCCCTGCACACTTTCCTGTGTTACACATACCTCAGTTACTTAGATCTAGCACATATTAAATCTGTCATTTCTCCAAAGGAGGTGGTAAAAAGGCGATTCACATGTATAAGAGGCAAGCAGAGATGGAAATTTTTAAATGCAGCTTCTAGAAGTTTCTTTGTTTGATGACCCTCTAGGTGGTTTTCATTATGCCCTTCATGAAATGTTAACCCCCCTTTTTAAGATGGAACAGAAAGTAACAAAAATTCTCTTCAGAAAAATAAATCCAGCTCAAGGCCAACTACTTTACTAGTGACCAAGTGCTACTTTCTTTAAATGGGAGCTTTGTATGAGCATTTTATTGCTCCTGCAACTTTGTTCTTATGTCCCGTAGGATAGCGTAGGATAACAGCTGAGCCTCTAGCACAGAGATTGTTGTGTCCCTTGTGTTTTCAATCCTTCCAAGGTGCCAGCTTTGTTCACACTAGACAAAAGAAAACTTTTTCAAGCACAGGGTGCCCTTGACAAGTACTTGTGACCTTTTTAAACAATTTTCTATTCTTTTCATACAGAAGAAATAAGAACATTTCCAATTTCTCTAGCTTTAAATGTGTCATAATGGTCCTGCCCTATAGTTCCATAATCTTTACCTTTAGAAGGATTTAGGTGAGGATTTTAACATACTTCCAGAAATTAGGATGTTCCACATTGCTCAACTTTGGTAGGAGGGTGAAACAAAAACAACTCCCTCCCGCCTTGCCTCAACATGAACCTTCTGCAACTGTGCAAGAATACGTGGCACATGTTAGTGGCCTGGAAATAGTGTCTGCACTTACCTGTCTTGTGTCCTTGTGCTCTAAGATGGATAAGTTCTATTCACAAGACCAGGTCAGGTTAGGTTCTGGTTAACATTGTTCTTCTGTGGATATTAACTTAAGTGTCAGGGAATGTCAGTGCTTCAGGGAGTGGAAAGCACACCAAAACATGCTACCTAAATATAAAAAAAAAAAAAAGAGTTATTAGGTTATTAGGATTTGCTGATCGCTAGATAGTAACTATGAACAAAGAGAAGCGTATGTTCTTAACACATAGATAAGGACTTTTTCAGCTGTTTCATTACCATCATGAAATTATTTAGGTTGGATGAGATCTTTGGAGCTCATGTGGTCCAACTCATCCACTCAGAGCAGGATGAGTTTAGATCTGGTTGTTGAGGTTTTTAACATAGCTAGGTATATAGCAGACAAAAAAAAAAAAAGAAATGAAAACTTTTTGGTATGTTCTTTATCCTTTTACTGTCCTTTTTGCCTGGACTCCCACTCTCCTCCTCCTCTTGGATGTTTTTTTCATTATGCCTTTTCACTGCAATCATAAATCAAATACGACACCACTGACCCAAGTGTTCATCTCACAATCTCTCTCCCACATTACTTTCATCACTGAGCTTCATTTGTTTTGACTTTTTCTTAAAATGTAAAGATCATGGAGTTCTGTTGCTTCTTTTGACAGAGAGTATAGAGAGTATAGATGTTTTACCTCTATGAATTTTATTTTTAGGCACTTGCTCTATTGCAAGGTTTCCCCATTTGCCTTGTCCACGCTATTTTGCCCTGAGTTTTGTTGAAAACTCTAGAGTGAGGAGGAGACTGCATATCTAACTGAGCGATTACTGCTCAGGACGACCTTCTGGAGTACAGACTGACAAAGGCAGAGAAGCTGCATTGGAATGAAGCCCACTGTTTCTTGTCCGATCTTAAGATTATGAAGAGGAGGCTGATCTTTACCTTTGCAGCAGTCTTTCCCTCTTTCATCCCTCTTTCAACAAAAGTAGGGTGAAAGTCCTATCATTCATCAAAATGCCCCCAGACTGAACAATGAGAGGCACTAGATAATGCCAGATAGAATTAAAAGATTACTTTACTTTCCTCAGGAGTTTATTTATATACAAAGAACCACCCCATCCCCAAACACTTTCTTCTCACTGTCTTTCCTTTTTTGAACACATCTTGCAAAAATATTTGTAATTATACATTTTACACTATGATTATTTATGAAACTATTTTTCAAAAATGGTTATTACATTAATAATTGAAAGATGGTTTGAAGCTTGTTTAAAGGAGAACTAAACTTGCAGGTTGTGCCTCAGCATCATAAAAGAGAGGTTGTTTACCAGCTAAGCAGCATGATCAGATGTGGAAGTCAATACACTAAGATTCAGTAAAGCTCAATCTTTTTACTCAGAAATATTGATCTACTACATTATTTACATTTATTTGCCAAAGGTAAACTAAAAGAATCGAAGTATAAGAGGGAACTGAGTCAAGGCTGGGTTTAAGTTGTCTGGGGAAAGGACTGTCCCTTTTAACATTTGCAAAAAAATGTCTCTAGCATGAAAGAAATCCCTTCCTTCAGATCTTACAGCGAGATAAAAATCTACCACCAGGAGAATGCTTCATTACACCTTTGAAAGTGAGATATTGCTTGGAATCACTCATCCTCCTAAAGAACCTAAATCCCAAAGACTCTTAAAAAATTAGTTTGTGAATCCTGTGAAGTTTGATACTTTCACTTCAGATTGGAGGTTTCATTCTAAGAATAAGGTTCTGCAAATCCTTTGGTATCTATATTTGCTACTGTAGCCTTCTTTCCTCTGGTTAGAAATAACATTCCAAAACCTGTTGTGGAAATGCAGGTTGGGCTGCTTGAGGCACAAAGATCAGCATGTATCATATCTGAATGATGTAGCACTGTCTTTAGAGAAAATTGGAGATAGGTACCTATTGAACTGCAGTATAATGACTTCAGTCAGTTGTGCTTTAGCTAGCTCAACAAGGGAGATCTCTTTCTATACTCCACTCTGGAGCCTTTATCCCATGAGACTCCAAGTGCTTTCAGGACTTTGAAGAGTCAACAGAATTTCAAAGAATTTTGTAACCAGCAGTTTGTCAACAAACAGTTGACGTCATCTACCTGGACTTGTGCAAAGCGTTCGACACTGTGCCACATGACATCCTTGTCTCTAAATTGGAGAGGCATCAATTTGATAGATGGACCACTCAGTGGATAAAGAACTGGCTGGATGGCCGCACGCAAAGAGTTGTGGTCAATGGCTCAGTGTCTGGCTGGAAGCCAGCGACAAGTGGCATCCCTCAGGGATCAGTGTTGGGATTGGTCTTGTTCAACGTCTTTGTTGCTGACATGGACAATGGGATTGAGTGCACCCTCAGCAAGTTTGCCGATGACACCA